>JALIZH010000371.1:0-26163 GCA_030522465.1 Rhipicephalus appendiculatus
CCGTAAACAAATAGCGGCAGAGCTGATTGGTTGGTAACAACTTTATTGTTAGTCCGGAAGAGCTTTCGCTGACCGGGCCTTAGGTCTCCCCACGTGGGGACGTCGAGGCCTTGCCTCACCGCCGCCTCGCGGGCCTGCTGGACGGCCCAAAGTTGGTCGCCGAGACTGGGGCTGCGCAATGCAGCGGCCCACCGCGGCGGAAGGGTTCCGGAATTAGCACCTTGTGGGTTTTTTGTACAATCCCAGAGCATGTGGGTTAATGTGGCTACCTCAATACGGCAGACGTTGCATAGATTTGTCGGGTAAGTTTTAGGGTAGAGTCTGTTATACAATGCGGGGTTGGGGTACGTGCGCGTCTGCAGTTGTCGTAGGGCCGCCGCCTGCGTCCTGTTAAGCTTGTCGCTGGGTGGAGGGAAGGTTCGGCGGGCCAGGTAGAAGGACTTGGTAATTTCGTTGTAGCTCGTCAAACGGTCTTTGGTGTTGCCCCATAGACGACGGTCGCCGGCGCGGTTCGTGAGCTCGCGCGCCTTGGCGTGTGCCGTCTCGTTTAAGTTGCGGTACGTCTCGGATACCTCTCCCATGTGAGCCGGGAACCACAAGATTCTGGTTTGAAGCTCTACCTCACTCTGGACTTTGCTATTGCGCAGGACTCTGGCCGCTCGTTGCGAGATCCATCCTTTGGCGAAGTTTCTGACTGCTTGCCTCGAGTCGCAGAGGACAGTCGCGCATGTCGGATCCGTGAGCGCGAGCGCCACCGCGACTTCCTCCGCTTCTTGTGCGTACTCGCACGGTATACTTGCCGATATTCTCCACTTGGCCTTTGCAATCGACGATCGTGACCGCGAAGCGCAGGCGTTCTGCGTATTCAGCGGCGTCAACGAACCGCGTCCCCATTTCGTCCCCCGTAAGTGTGCAGGAGAGTTCTTGCCCTGGCCACTCTTCTGCCCCGGTTGTGTTCTGGGTGAACGTTCCGTGGAATCGGATCAACCCTTAGCGTTTGTCTGATCGCGTCTGGAACAGCGACTTTCTGACCTTGTTCGGTGTGGTAACGGATGCCGAGAGTTTCCATAATCTGACGTCCCGCTGTCGTGCCCGATAGTCTTTCCAGCTGTGAAGTGCGCTGCGCCTCAGCGATTTCGTTGAGCGTGTTGTGAACTCCAAGTTCAAGCAACAGGTGCGTGCTGGTGGACTCGGGTAGACCCAGTGCTACCTTGTACACCCGGCGGATGAGGACATTGATCTTGGCTTCTTCTGCCTTGTACCAGTTGTGGAATGCCGCGACGTACGCAATGTGGCACATGACGAAAGAGTGTATAAGTCGTATGAGGCTCTCTTCTCTCATTCCGCTTCTTCTGCTAGTGACCCTCTTAAGAAGTCTCATGGCGTTAGTCGTTTTGTGCTTTAGTTTAGCGATCGTCTCGCCATTAACACCGTTGGCCTCGATTATCATGCCGAGGACCCTTATTCTTTTTACTATCGGGATCGTTGATCCATTGCTCGTGCGTAGCCTGATCTCTTCGTATTCTCGCCTGGTTGTCGCCGCTATTCCTGCGGCCCCGAGTGGTCTACCTCTTTTAGTGGGGCGGTAGAGTAGGAGTTCGGACTTTTTCGGCGAGCATCGTAGTCCCGTTCCAACGAGATATTCCTCTATTGTGTCTATTGCTAGTTGTAGCGCCGTTTCGATGTCGCCATCGCTGCCTCGGTGCACCCAGATGGTAATATCGTCAGCGTATATTGTGTGCCGGACTTCTTCCAATTCTTGCAGTTTTTCCGCGAGCCCGATCATGACCAGGTTAAAAAGCGTAGGCGAGATGACCGAGCCCTGCGGGGTGCCGGTGCTTCCCAGCGTATGCTCTTCTAGCTGGAGGTCTCCTGCAACTAGAACGGCTCGTCTGTCCGTCAAAAAATCTTTCACGTAGTTATACGCGCGTAAACCGAGGTTTTGCCGTGAAATTTGGTGCAATATTGCCGAGTGCGCGATTTTATCGAATGCGCTCTCGAGATCGAGGCCAAGAATTGCCCTGGTGCCACTCGTCTTGCCATCGAGCACGTGGTGTTTCAACTGAATCATTGCATCTTGTGTGGATAGCTGTGGGCGGAATCCGATGATTGACGATGGATACGCCCCTTTCTGCTCTAGATGGGCTTGCCAGCGGTTAAGCAGAGCGTGCTCCATGGTCTTGCCGACACACGACGTTAGCGATATGGGGCGAAGGTTGTCGAGGCTCGGCGCTTTACCGGGTTTTGGGATAAGGATCATTCTTGCAGTTTTCCACTGCTGCGGGAGGCAACCGCGCTGCCAGCAGTCGTTGATGTATTCCGTCAACTGTTCCACGGATCGGTCGTCGAGATTCTTCAGGGCGCGATTCGACACCCGATCGGGACCCGGCGCCGATCTGCTGTTGAGATTGTGTAGCGCCGTTCTGATCTCTTCTACGCTGAAGTCCTTATCCATTTCCTCGTTGGCGTCCCCCTCATACGGGCGGTGTTGCACAGTCGAAGTGTGTGATAGGTACTTCGCTCGTAACCGGGTAGCCACTGCATCTTTACCGTGCTTGTCGAGCTCCTTGTGTAACAGACGTGCAAGGCAGTCCCTCTGATGGGACTTCGTCTTCGTTTCGTCCAGCAGGTATTTGAGCAGGTGCCACGCTTTGCCGTTGTGTAGTTGACCATCCACTTCGTTACATAACTCGTCCCATTGCTGGCGGGTGAGCGTGCGGCAGTGTTCCTCGATGTTGCGGTTGATCTCCGCTATTTTCTTTCTGAGCCTCCGATTGAGCCTCTGTCCCTTCCATCTTGCCAAGATTGAGTTCTTCGCCTCGATGAGATGCGCCAGGCGGCTGTCCATCTTGTCCGTTTCGACCTCAGTTTCGATTGTCTTGGTTGAAGCTTTGGTGTCCGCTACCAGTGAGCGGGCCCCACACTTCAATGTCCGTGATCTTATCATTTGCAGACTCTTGTTGCCCTCGTTTCTTTCTGAAATCTTCCCAGTCAGTCCATTCAAATTTGCGTTTAGTGTCCTGCGCTTTGTCCGGTGTCGGCACGTGGATTTCGATGATCATGTGGTCGCTCCCCAGGTCGACGGATGTGTTTTTCCACGTGGTGGCTGCCGCCCCGGCATTTCTGACGAATGTCAGGTCCGGGGTCGTGTCCCTAGTGATGGAGTTGCCTATTCTCGTCGGGTGCACCGGATCCGTAATTAACGTAAAGTCCAGTTCCAGCGCGTCTTGACCCGAGTTGTCTTCCCTTGGCCGTGCTGTATCCGTAACCCCCACGCCGTGTCTGCCGCATTGAAATCACCCCCCTGCAATAAGCGTCCGGGACCCGGCAATCTTGAGCGTCTTCTGAAGCAACGCCCGGAATCGTTGACGCTGTTTCGCCGGGCTACTATAGACATTCAGTAGGAATATGCTTTCTTTCCTCCGCTTAGTGGGTACCAATTCGATTAGAGCGTGTTCCATCTGGACGCCGCTTAGTTCGTGGTCAACGAATGTCAGACGCTTCCTTACGAACGTGCATAGACCCCTTCCCTCGATTTTGCTGCGGTGCGCTTTGTAGCCTGTTAAGGTAGGCGCGTTTGTAAGCGTTTCTTGAAGTAATATTACGTCCGGTTTTCGTGTTGAATGCCTGATGTGTTGCTGTAGAACTGCCTTTTTGCCGGTGAAGCCGCGGCAGTTCCACTGCCATATTACTATCCCTTGATTAGCGTTAGCCATGATGCGGGTTTAAGTTACCCGGCTGCCCTTGAAGGGTGCTCGGTCCCGCGTCGCTGCTCGCCGTTACGTGCCCATGTTGCGTGAATACGGGGTGATTCATTGTCATCTGCATGCTTCCCTCGAGGTTAGTGGTCCTGTTTGCGAGCCCGAGGACTGTTGCGTGTAGTGTCTCAATGGTGCTTTGCATGGTGCGCAGCATTTTCTAGATGTCCATAATTTCTGCTCGTGCCTGGCTCTCGGGCTTCCCTCGTAGTCTTCTGGTTGCATCGCCCGTTTTTTCGGAGCTGGAGCGCCCGCGTCTGAAGCGCCCGCGTCTGGAACGCTTGCCGGCACCGGGAGTTTTTCGTGATGTTTGTTTTGTTCCGGCACGGCACGCTCGCGTCTGAGTTCTCGCACCTCTTGCATTAGCTTTTGGATCAACTCGCGCATTACCGCGTTCTCTTTTCTTAGTTCCTCTACAATGGCAGTATTCATGGATTGAGTTTGCTCTGGGACTATAGGTGCTTTACCGAACCCCTCCCGCGCAGTGCCCCGAACCTTGTCCGCCCAGCTCACCTTGTCTACGGGAGCTGGCGTCGTGGGCCTGGAGCTTGCCGGAGCTCGGTTGTGCCTTGTCTTGCTGCGAGACCGGGACTGGCTACGCGACTGTGACCTCGATTTTGGTCTGGCCGTCTCGGTGGCCAGGAAGTCGTGCTGCGTCAGTTGGTTAATTGCTGATCGGTGCTCCCATCGTCGTCTGCGAATCACGTACGGAGTCTTGTACCTTTCTTTGCAGGCCTTGTCGGCGGTCATGTGGGCGCCGCCGCACAGGTTACACTTGGGCGCGCACTGGTGTTCGTGGTCGGGATTACGGAGGCCGCAGCCACGGCAGATGCGGTTGGCAGGATTTGGGCAAACGTCCATACGGTGGCCGAGGCGGCCGCACTGATAACAGATGTCAATTTGCTTGCGATACAAAGTGCAAGGGACGAGCGTTGAGCCGTACCTGACGAACTTGGGCACCTTGAGTCCGTCGAACGCGATGACAACCGTGGATGTATTGCCTATACGTTTGGCCGCCAGTGCCAGAGGGGTTTCTCGTGTTTACGATGTTCTCGTCCAGCGCTCGGGGTCCGTCCTCAATAGGGATGCCTCGGATCACTCCCTTGGTTGTATTATCGGGCGCCGTTTCGTACACGTTGACTTCGTGCAGCTTTCCTTGGATGTGAATCTGCCGCATTTTGGCGTAGCGGTCCGCGTTCGCTCGTTTCGGAGTGCTGATGACGACTATGTTCTGGTGAGAGTTAGGACACACCGTGTCTTCTGCGCTTTCTTCTTCCGTCATACTGGCAGCCGCGAAGATGGCGGCGGTAACTACCGGGGCGCCGACCTTGACGATGTCGAGGCCGCCTTGTGGTCGCACCACAATCTTGATATCCTCTTTCGGTAGCTTGGGCATGCGTCCCGCCTTGATAACTTTTCCTCTGACATTCTTGGGTTTTGTACCTTGCCGGCCGATGCCGAGCTTGTTCGGGCTTGCGTCGATGTCGTTTGGCGAGTCCGCCGCGCGGTGCCGGGTTCTCGAACGCCGCGTTCCGGCGGTCTTCCATCCGGCGTCTTCGGTAATTTCTTCGGCGGAAATGTCTTCCCCCCATCACTTGCACATTCATTCTTGAGTCGCGTTCATCGGCTTGTGCTGTTTCATTGGAAAGAGTCCGCATACGTGGCACCGTGTCCATCGGCGACACGCAGCTGTTGCGCCGGCTAGGCCTAGCGTTAGGCGTTCACGCCTGGACCCAGCGTGGCTGCGGCTCGGTCGTAGCACAGAGTTCAATAACTCCACGAAAGATGATGGCCCACCTCAAAATCGGGTATCCGTCGATTCCCGTCGACCTCACAGATCCGTTAGTGAAATATTTCCGGTGAAACACGGTTGAAATCGCTGCGAGATCATTTGTAGAAGCCGGAGCCGATGAAGCACGTCCGCTCCCTTCGGCGATCGCAGCGCCACCCCGGCAGAGCTGATGTCATGATAACTTTCAGGGACAGCATGTGTCTAAAAAGCATGGCTGATTCTTGCGTTCAAGGAATCGGTATAACACGAATCTCAAACGTGTCTTCACAAAAGCAGAGCTTATTACGTGGTGATATACGAGAATATAGAATGTATGTTGGTGTCTGGCATGTATAACACCGTTTGACGTCGATGCACCCACGTTGACGTCTATTGACGCATCTCTATCGTGACGAGTAAAGGTCAATGATCATGATTTAACCATTGTGGTAGCTCAAATTGTTAACATATACCTGGACACAGCGAATCGTGAATCCCGCGCAATGATGACATCAACAAGAGCACTGTTACTCGTTATGCACTTCTTCAAAGCGTCGTCAATTAAGGAGAGAAACGGCACGGTGTGCGCTCCCGAGTAATATGGTAACCTACGCCTGTGCTTATGCATACACTACCACACTGCGCTTCAGCAACACGGTAGGCAGAGGTTTGGAGCTTGAGCCGCGAACGAACGCAGGCGTTCCGCATCCCGCTGGCCCCTATCTCGCTCCACGATGGCATGACATTCACCCGTCGAGATCGTTGCCTTTCGGCGGCGCTTATTGCGGCAATTTTATTATCGCACTCGAAAAAGTCGGCGGTGGAGAAACACCGTTGGTGCGTGTGGAAGCTGCACTACTCCGACAGCGAGCCGTCGCACGCTAACACGAAGCGAAAGAGAAGAAACGTAACTGCCTCTAGGGCGACTCCCCGAAGCAACTGCGGCCGATCTTCCTCGCTGGTATGAATACGCTTCAACCATGGCCCCTGAGATTGCCAATATTGGAGGCCATGCTTTCACTGCCTCGTCGCCGAATCGTCCCACATCGGTGCTAGTAAGTGCTATGGCCAATTACTTCACTCCACCGCTCCCAGACGGCGGCACCACCCCACTCCACCAAGTCCCGCCATCAGAAAGCACCGTGCGAGAGAGAATTCGTGAGAGATATCAGGCGTGTTATTCCTGGCAGCGGAACTTTTTCTTGCACTTTTTTTTCTTTCTATGCGACCACGTAATTTCCGTGACGGAAATACGTCACTGAAATTTTGGTAGACGTTGGCGTAAAACACTTTCGTGTTAAAACGCGTTGCATTTATATTTGCCTATATTTAGACGTATATAGCTCACTTCTCACGGCCCCGTAGGACCTGTGACAATATCCCACCGCTAGGACTAAAGGGTCACTAGTGTGTAGCTGTGCTGTCTTCTGCGAAATGCCAGAAGCTGGACAAAGTTTCATCGAAAAGATTTTTCCCTGCAAACTAGGAATAAGAATGGTGAAAAACGAGCCCCATCAAGACACTAAATGTCACGTCAAAGCACCGCATTAATGTATCGTCGGTGGCATGCGATGCGAGTGGGTGAATCATCAATAAACAGAGTTGTGATAAATGCAACTTCACTACAGATTTTTCGCAATTTTTTCTGATATAACATATACTTAATACTTGTTTAAAGAATACGTTCTGGAAGTGAGGGTCTTGCGCGAAAATATATGATAATATGAACTATGACGTACAGCCACACCTACCACGTCAACTTTCAGTATTTGGAGTGTCGTCAACGTGTTGCTTACTGCCGTGTCGTACCCTGGAGTATCCTCACATAGAGAAATCTGCACAGTGTTTCAATGCTACGCGTGACATCCCGCATGGCAGCTGTCATCAGCGGAAAGGCGGAATACACGCTAAAACAAGATTCTCAGAGTTGGTAAGGCTTCAAGAGCGTATTCGCTTGGCCAGGCTTTTCGATCATGCAGGCGTACTACCAGAGGTGGCAAATCTAATATATGATAAGAAGCGTCCGATAGCCAGAACTTCAGCAATGAAGAAGCGTGAATGTCAGGACAGCCATCAACATTGTGTTGACTGAAGTGTCGTGACTACTCAGCCCGGCCCCTGCGACATCGAGCATATTACAGAGAAGCGTGCACACGCAAAATACTGCTGGAAATTGTTGTGAGTGTTTTAGTGTTAGGAGCAGTGAACATTGCATTCCCTCCTTTCTTGACATGCACAAGCTTTAGGGTGGGGAGAAAAATGGCCTTGATAATAAAGTGGCGGTCACCTGAACTGAGGAAGGATATTTTGAGCTTGAAGAAAATGTTTCTCTCAGATGAGCCTCAATTCTCCTTTTCCACCTAACTCGAGGTACGAAAAGTATACCGGAATTTAACGCAGTGAACGGTTGTTCTAATAGCTTTACAGCCATTTGTCATCATGCATGTTTTCATCAGTGACGGCGATCAATTGTTTAGTTTTGAAATTTATTGCATCTTAATTGGTTCTCTATAGCGTCACCTCCGTGGTATGGAACAATTGTCGTAGCGCCGTTGGTTGTTAAATAGTAAGCACGTCGAATAAGACATTGCGTGGTGTCAATTATTTGAGAACGCCTCAAATATTCGTGCAGGAAGCGATTAGCCTTCGTGCACACGGATACCTAAAGATAGCACAGAATAGCATACAATTACGTGAGCTCTCAGGAGAAAATAATGACTGCTCTCCTGTCATAGCTAGATGACTAATTCTAATATTACGTTCCACGAAGCTCTCAAAAAAGAATGCGAAAAAAGTGAGAAATTCCTCTTGAGAAATAAAAACCAGCGTATAGGAATGAGCATTCTAAAAGCTATATTTCTACGTATATTATCACTGTGATATCTCCGCAAGGAAAAGGCGTGTAAAGTATTTAAGGAATACTGAGACCAATTTACGAACGATAGTTTATTCTTACATACGAATCTTCTGTACGCGGAGACTGCTCTGTAAAAAATGTGATTCTCATTAAGCGCTTACAAGATATTTTACTTTGACCGTAGAGCCGATTTTCTCATGGCTTACCTATTGGCATCGACACTATCGTGACATGACGCTACAGTGTCGACTATGGTGTTTTCGTGCACAAGAAAGTCAGTTGTGATGACGTCAGGTACAAAAGCATAAAAAATGTCCGCTTCTACGCCACGAAAACATTCAAAATGGTGGCTTGTGCGTAACAAATGGAGACACGGAGCGGAATGGCCGTGGAAACGCCACGACATTTTGCGCGAGCACTCGTCGAAAACCTTACAAAGTGTTGTGATGTCATGTACAGTAGGAACCGAAACTAAATTTAAAAAGCATACTGAAATTACTTTTCCGTGGTGCACCCACGGTTACCATTGTATTTTACAGGCTATTGAGGGCTTGACCTATTATTTGACACAAACACGCGGAAACTAAAAATGTTCATGTCAGTAGACTCCGTACCCTCTTATGATTTGCAATCATTCAGATGATTACAACCTACCGTGTTATCAAGAAGGACAATGAATCCAATTTGGTATGTTGTTCCTACATCAGCCTGCAAAGTGAGAAAGAAACAAGAAGGACCACTTCCATATCAAGTTCGTGGATATAAACAGGCAGAAGCAGATGCCCTAGATTCACCGGGGCATTGATCAGATCAATACATTGCCGAATAAAGCACCAGGCTAATTGTTTTTCATCGTCTCAGTACAGTGTCTTGGTTGCTTGTTCGCACTAGGTAAATCGTAGTGAATATATCCCAACATAAAATTCAAGTAGTTGAATTAAGTCATTTATTTGGAAATTTAACTTTTCTCCGAAAAGCAGAATATATATATATATATATATATATATATATATATATATATATATATATATATATATATATATATATATATATATATATATATATATATATATATATATAGTTCAAAAAATATATCAAGCACGTAGGAAAAATTGTTCTGGGAAGGACCGACATTTAGGCCGCGGGACCGACCTTCGTCGGAGTGATGCACACATACGACATCAACGCAATATCAGATGACCAATGACTTAGCGTAGCGCTATTATTGGCTGACAAGCGATTGTTTAAAGCACGTGGGGCCAACAGTACGCGTCATAAGACAAGAAAACGGGAATGTACGCATGCGCATTTGCGGGCGAAATCGTAGTGCAAAAATAAGGCGACAATACATATGTATCACCAATACAAAGAACAAGAATACGTGACAGGTTCAACTCAGCACAGATTATTGATCAACATAAACGCTTGCGCAACATCTCGCCATGATTCCGAGAGAAGATGAAATGAAATAGGGAACTAATTTATCTGCGTAAAACTTTCGCGATAATAACCCTAGCCCTTCATTATTCATGTATGAATATATATATATATATATATATATATATATATATATAAGAAGATAAAGGAAAGAATTGTAAACTTAAGGGCTCGTTTTGCTTTGTTAAACACAGTATTAATGAGAAATAACACACAAAGATGCCAAGGAAAGTATAGGGGAAGCCTATTAGGAGTAATTGTAATGTAAATGTGAAGAAAGGAAAGCGGACGAAAAGATAACGTGCCACCGGCAGGACCGAACCTGCCGGTGGCAAGTTATCTTTTAGTCCACTTTCCTCTTCTTCACATTTACATTACAATTACTGCTAATGGCTTCCCCTATACTTTCCTTGGCATCTTTGTCTGTTAGTTCTCATATATATATATATATATATATATATATATATGTGTGTGTGTGTGTGTGTGTGTGTGTGTGTGTGTGTGTGTGTGTGTGTGTGTGTGTGTATACACGGTGCATTTACACTAATACCGGAACAAACTTCCCACAGTCACAGCCTTCGAGAACATACCCTCCATCTGGCTTGAGTGACGAGAAACGTTAGGCCTTGGAGAGAACCAGGCTTCTCTTCCACGTAGGCGAACCTCGCTAATGAACGGTATTCGAGTGTGTCCGGTGGTCTTACTTCTGTCCATCGACCGTCTACGAAGCTTCCTTCATAGGTGCTCACCACCAATACGATGAGCACCAACGAGGCATCGGCTGCAGTCATATCCCCTTTGCTAAACCTGCAGTTGCCATAATAACAATGTTTAGATGTTAGTATAAAATACAAAAAAAATGAAGGACACTTTGTACATTCCAAAGTGTGTTCGGCGAAAGCGTGTGGCCATTCCACTGACTATGCCATGTCTTTTTTTCTTTTACACTCTCACTGGGATAACACACAAACCTAATGTGTGCGTATTTTCTTTTTTAATTTTTTACCGCGAATCGCAGCGAGACGCGAGACTAATCTTCCTCCGTTCGCATGCGGTAGTATTTTCTCGCGCATTGCGCATTGTGCAAACGCCATCCGCGTTCCAGCGCTTAAATTGACGGACCCTTTGTAAATTCGAAAGTGTATTCCGTGGACGCATGCGTCCATTGAGACGGCGTCGGTCAGAATGATTGCAAGGGCTCGGCACAGCGAAGCTACGCAAGCAAAGCGCGAGCGCTGTAGAGTCCGACGCGACCGCCATACCGTTTGCGCACCCCGGCGGCCACCTGATTCCGTGCCAGAGCTCGGATGGACAGATGGACGGACAGACGGACGAACGAACGAACGGACGGACGGACAAACGGACGGACGCCGGGACGGACGGACGCCGGACGGACGGACACCGGACGGACGGACACCGGACGGACGTAAGTATGAGACACCAAAGGCTTTCGCCTTAAAATATTACACCATCTCCCGCTAAAGGGAACCATGTGTAGATGCGAAGCAGCAGGCGCTAACGCTTACACTGGTGGCGGCGTTGACGCTGGCGCTCATCGCGGCGTTGCGCAGGAGAGAAATCTAGGGAGGCGCAATCAAGCACTGATGGACCGTTGTTTCCTACTGGAACATGCCAATCGCTGCTAATGGGCAATGACAGACAGAAGACTCGGACTGGACACAGAGACCCGCAGTCCGCTTTTAGTTAACGCGCACATTGCGAATTTTTATCGTTCGACAACGCACAGGAGAAATCCCCCACCGGCACTACCTTGCAGGTCAAGATCCAGTGCCTATATATACGGTTTGACCAGGTTGTGCAGCGCGAGCAGTCGGTTTTTAAATGCGAAGCATTTCTTAGCGAACTTCGGCGACTTTGAGCGTATCTATCTATCTATCTATCTATCTATCTATCTATCTATCTATCTATCTATCTATCTATCTATCTATCTATCTATCTATCTATCTATCTATCTATCTATCTATCTATCTATCTATCTATCTAGCCGCCTACGACTTTGTGCTCTCCTGGCCGTGTCGTTAATGGGATTTATACCAAAATTGATATGGCATACAATGACTCTATGATAAACATGAATACCTGGTCATAGCATGAAAATCATGACCAACTTGTCATGAAAAGTATGATTTACACGTCATGTCCATAGTGCTCCTGAGGCCGTTTTCTCAACTTGATATATCCAAAAATTGGTACGATAAGACATTTCTGCATGACCAACATAAATGACAGGCGGTGATCTGAAAATCATGTCCTGCATGCCATGTACAACATGATTTACATGCCACGCTCATGGCGCGCTGACGGCCGTTTCGCTAGCTTGATATACACCAAATTTGGTATGGCGTGAGGTGACTGTATGACGAGCATAAATGCCCAGTGGTGATATGGAAATCATGACATGTCATGTGCAACATGACTTGCATGCCACGCTCATGGTACGCTCGCGGCCGTTTCGCTAGTTTGGTATACACAAAATTTGGTATTGATTGACGTGACTGTATGACGAGCCTAAATGGCAAGTGGTAATATGGAAATCATGACATGTCATGTGCAACATGACTTGCATGCCATGCTCATGACACTCTCGTGGCTGTTTCTCTAGCGTGATATACACCAATTTTTTAAGGCGAAAACCTTTAATGTCTCATGCTCACGTCCGCCCATCCGTCCGTCCCTCCAGCCGTGCCTTGGCACGGTGTCAGGCGCACATGGACGCCGGTCGCGTTGGACTCTACAGCGCTCGCGCTTTGCTTGCGTAGCGTCGCTGTGACCAGCGTCTCTAATCATGCAAGGAGGGAGACGCGCCATTCTGACCGACCCCGTCTCAGTGGGCACATGCGTTGGAGGAACACACTTTGGAATTGACAAAGTGTCCGTCAATATAAACTCTGGAACGCGGATGGCGTCTGCACGATGCGCAAAGCGCGAGAATACGAACGCATGCGAAAGGGAGGCAGATTGGTATCGAGTCTCGCTGCCATTTGAGGTAAAAAAATTAAGCGAACATAAGTGGCAAGTGGTAACATGAAAATCGTGGCATGCATGTCATCTACAATGTCATTTACACACCACGCTCATGGTGCGCTTGCGTCAAGTTCGCCAGCTTGATATACACCAAAATTTGTATTGCGCGACGTGACTGAATGACGAACACAAATGACAGGTCCTAACATGTAAATAATCACATGCATATTATGTACAGTATGATTTGCTCTTTGCTGGCTGCTTCGCATTACATCGTTTCCCACAGTGCGTGGGATCTGCCGGATTTTTTTTCAATCAAGAAACTCGCTAGCAGACGCTGCCTGCGTCGGCGTTGCGAGGCGAGCGAGGGGGAGCGTAGGAAAGGAGAGAGGGGGGGAGGGGGACGCGCATGCGCATTGGGGGTGTAAACGCGCGGAAGGGGATGCCTAGAGGAGAGAGAGGGGGAGGGGATGCGCATGCGCAGTGGGGGTGTGGTTGCCGTGGGGAGGGATGCCTAGAGGAGAGAGATGGGGGGGGGGGGGCGACGTGCATGCGCAGTGAGGGTGTGGACGCCGTACGGAGGGATGCCTAGAGGAGAGAGAGGGGAAGCGTAGGAGAGGAGAGAGAGAGGCAGGGGACGCGCATTGCGTAATGGGGGGTGTAAACGCGCGGGAGGGATGCCTAGAGGAGAGAGGGGGAGCGCAGGAGAGAGAGGGGGGGAGGGAGCGCGCATGCGCAGTAAGGGTGTTCAGGACGCACACCACCACCACCGCCAGCGGACGGACGGACGGACGGACACCGGACGGACGTGAGCATGAGACATTAAAGGCTTTCGCCTTAATACAATTATTAGAGGGGTAATATCAGCCCTTTAAAATCAGTTTCTCCTAGTACCGGAAGGCACTGCTTCATTCCAGATGCGTCAACATTTTTCAGGCACAGCTTCTTATGACTCACAGGTTTTGGCAGTATTGTCTTCAGCGAGAAACCTGGCACTGCCGAGCGTACAGAAATGCCACCTTCGAAGATGTGCCGGGGATCGACATGCACATTTCTACGTGCCGCTTCTCAATAATTGATGCTATCTCGATGGTGAGCTTGTCGAAGATAATCCATTTCTGATGAGGCAATCTGATTTTTATCGAAGTTGCTTGGCATTTCAAGTTGCCCCATTTGATTGTCGCCTGGACAGGGAGTGTATCTATCACCTTGTTGTTCGCTGTAGGAACTGAAGTGTTGGGCTGCCGAACCCGTAGATGCCGGTGCAATCCCCATCATGGAGAAAGGAAGCATTGCACATTGTGAAAGGAAGGAAGGAAGGAAGGAAGGAAGGAAGGAAGGAAGGAAGGAAGAAAGAAAGAAAGAAAGAACGAAAGAAGGAAAGAAAAAGAAAGGAAGATAGATAGATAGATAGATAGATAGATAGATAGATAGATAGATAGATAGATAGATAGATAGATAGATAGATAGATAGATAGAATGAAAGACAGAAAGCAACAAAGAAACCAAGAAAGAAATAAAAATAAATAAGGCCGCTCACGCACACGCGAAGTTGCGCTTGTCCCGATTTTCCCGATAAGGTAAGTGCTCCTGAATTTTTTGACCATACAGGTTTCATAAATTAGATTAGTTATGGAACCAGTCAGCATTACCTCTGAGGTTACTACATAAGTTAGCAGTGTATCGTATTATTATAATGCGTAAAAATAGAATATTAGTTTGAACGCCATATGGCAACACTTACAGCGTGTGAAGGATTTCTTTCACTTCCGTAACAGCGCGAACTACTCACTGTACATACGTGGCTTTGAGGCTGAACTAAATCACATGTCGTACATCTATACTGTAGTGCGTCATTGCCATTGATCAAGCGATCTCTTGCTACACCAAGCTTTTCCAAGTGTCGCTCGCAAGATGTATCGGTAGGTTACTTTTCTTTCCAGCAGGACATACACTCATATGTTTAAACCATAGTAAAACTTGTCTGCTGTGCACTTGTTCTAAGTTTCTTTAATTCTCGGTTTTCGGTCATTGCAAACAAACTGCGTTTCTTGTATATTTCACTGACGTCATATCTTGAGAATACAAAAAAAAGGTTGCCCTAGAAGGCAATGTGTAGACACGTAATGCATAGGTTAGATTCTGGCACTCGCAGCGTAAAAAAAGAATGAGAGTTTTGACGCAAAGGCGAAGCCCTAAGTGCGATAGTGACTACTCAAAATGCCAAATGAAGAAATGCTACCAGCTCACTAGTTTTGCAAAGCACTGCGGCTGCCAGGGGCGATGTAACCTTCGTGCGCCTTATGACTTCAACGTAAACTTTGCGACGAAAGCAGATACGAAGCTAGTAGCTATCCGTTGAACCCCCTCGCGAGATAAGATAGCGCGGGACGCGGATAACCACGCCTGGTATGCGAAAGTACAGGGCCGGAGGTGCGCCGCCAAACTACGGCGAAAAATTAATGTGCAGACGCCCTTTCAAGCGCGCAATTTGGCCCTTTGCGCCATCTTTCGGGTGATAGTAAGCCAGCCCTTGCCACGCTGAAGCACCTCAGAGATCTGGGAGTCACAAGCGGTAAGTCGTGCACATAAATAGCTCGACGTTAGAAAGCTGGATGTATGCTTTAGTGGCTTTGTCCTTTGTCCTATAGCGAGGTGTCGAAAGTTTGAATCCCCGGTCGCGCGCTTCAGAAACATAATTTCATGGACAATTATTTTCTGTTGGCAACGGCCCGTCGGCGCCAACGGCAAAAACCCGCCATGGATTGCCGTATAGTTGCTATCGCAATGTCCTTACCTTACACTCTCAGCACGGTCCTGGATGATAGCCTCGATATAGGCGGCATCCTTCGACGTACTGTTTATTATCACGGCTATGGACAGCCCAGCGAAGAGAAGTATACGTTACTCTCTTCAGGCGGCCTCGAACTTGAGGAGTGCCGCCTATAAACTATCGCAGTAAGCGGCCGAAGTCCGCATACGGCCCCGCAGGCCGATCCGCGTGCGAGTTGAGCCGTTGAGCGTCAGGGCGGCGGGGAACAAGCGTCGGAAACAACTGCACCACGCATGCGCTTGAAGGAAAAAAAAAAGAAAGAAGAATTGAGACGCGCGCTCCGCGCTCGCCCGGCGCGCGTGCGTGAAGGGGAAAAAAAAAAAACGACAGACGAGCACCGCGGAAGGTGAGAACTTTCGCGTTCGCCGCGCGGCCGCTCCATCACGAGACGTGCAGGCGACAGAGCTTTGAGGCCGGTAACCGTCACCTGTTTGTCAACGTACTTGGAAAGCGCTAAACTGCGTCGGCTGCGCGCTTTGCGCCTGCCGCTGGGTGATATGTTTTCATCAATGGATATGAAAGGTGTGTATCGAGGGCAATGTAACGCGCCGCAATGTGAGTGCGATGGATTTTGCCGCGCCGGGAACAATGAGCCTACCGCACCATACCAGGCTGGTTGGTGCGCGTACTGCAGGGCACAGTCCAGTACAACATGCTCGAATTGGTAAGTAGCCTTTTTGTTTTCTTTGATGGTGTCGTGATATCTGCTGATGCATGTGCAGGATCCAATTTTGCTGAGTGAACGAAAAAAAAAAAAGAAAAAATAGGAGGAGGGTGGGCGCGCTTCGCCCGATATATATATACATTGATCGTGTTATACTTGCGAGAGAACATTAAGCGCAGCAGTAACTACTCCCGAATTTACATGCTTTGTGTGTAATCTTCGTTACATCCCATTGTAGATGCGCTTTTTCGCGGAATACAATGCTTCTTATGTTATCATGTGTACACATTACGTTGTGACAAATTTGTTTTCAATTTACTCAGTTCATGGCTCGCATTTGTTTCGTGACTTAATTGTGGCATGCCAGCTTGCGTAACTTTTCAACATCTGGAACCGCGTACGTTTTTCAGGGTCGAGATCTACGCAGGACGTGTTCTTCATGCCGCCCGATGTGCCACCCAGTCAACCGCAGGAAGCGATTGAAACACTTTCCAGTGCTTACGGCACACTTTATTTAGGATATCATACATCTCCCTGCATTTGGGCAAGCCCCAGTGTTACTGTTTTGATTCCAATAAAAGACGACAAACAACATTTGTTTTATCAGTTATCGAGTTATGACATTTGTCACGCATTAAAAAGAAAGTACTTGTGCATGCAAAACAGATTCCTGAAACACTGGCCTATCAATATCAATGCTCGTGTTCTATAAAACAAGTTGAACAGATGATTTTTTGGAAAACAATGCACAAAAGGAATAAACGGAAGGCAGTGAGACAGAGAGTGATCCACATTGATTGAAAATTGGTGGGTTGAACTTTTATTAATGGTTCTGTAATTGCATGGTGAACTTGAAAATCGAGTACAGGTGCACCAGGCAGCAGGAGATCATATGCCACCGACTTTTTTTTCAGTTTTGAATATCTGCTACAGTTCTCGTATTCTAGCATGGCATTTGTAACGTTGAACCACGATCAAGCCAACCTGTGTACTGCTGTGGCAATGTACCAGTTATAAGATATCCTCATTTTCTGAAAATCAGCTGTTTTATTGAGGCATGCAGCAACAATATTTCAAGTTCGTTCTGCACCCCAACTACACGCGGACGTTCGCGAAAGAGACGTGCAAAAGCATCGACTATTTATTTGGAGGGAAACTTGTCCGTGGCAAATTTGTGTACGTCATACTTGATCTTGGCGCACGTTTCGACATTCACTTGAACAGCGGTGTGATTGTGAGTAAAGGTAAGAGTAGCTAGTTCCCATATATAAGATAAGTTAAAGACTGAAGATGAGTAAAAACCACTGTGTCGCGCGAAATAGCGCGCATAAGTGGTAATTGCTGAAACAGATGATCGTCGAACTGCTAAAAAAGGTGCTGCTGACCCAACGTGCGGCTAGCGACGGTTCACGCGCACTAAGTGCAAATGTTAGTGTAGGCACTTTAAAATACCCATTCAAGCATTAACGTGCCAAAGCAGATTAACGTTACACGAACAGCTGAGAACGGGCTGCTGTCACTGACACGCGTGTACGTCGCGGCATAAATAACGGAAATTGCTCGCAGCACACGTATATGGGAAAAATGTACGTGGGTTCCGAGATCTGAGGATATCCTCGTCACGCTGGTTTACATTCGCGAATTTTCGTTGAGCGAAACAACCGCTGTTCACGGAGAAGCTTTAACGACACACGGACACACGTTAATCGTTCTTGCGGCACGGCGAATTACGAACCGAAGTCGGAGCCGAAGGTGCTTACCGCGTTTGTCTAGAGTTCATGAAGCCCCGCAAACTATTTGCTGACCTAATGCACCCTCAAACACATGCACATGGCACAAAAACAGAAGTTCAACGTCGCGCCGACTGTTTGCAAACGGCATGGTAGATATATACCCCCCGCAAAAAAAAAAAAAAAAAACGAGCATTCTTGCGGTGGCGCTGTGGTGCAATGGGTAAGTTATCTGCTTTCAGTGCACGCGGCCCCGAGTTCGATTCCAGTGCTGTGCGTAATTTGCATGTTGTTGTCGCAGATGTTGATGATTGTGATACTGTTCATCTTCTAATTACACGTAGTGATAATTACAACCGTCAAACTGGCGAGAAAACGGTTGACAGCGTCAAAAAATAACTTTTTTTTCTCGCAACCGCATCAGGGCCGCCTACAGACAGGCCGCGTACAGGGCCGTCACGCGCAACCGCAGGCCGTACCTAGCCAGGAAAAATTTGACTTAAAATCCCGTCTAAGCGTCGCCACGGCTATTCTGAAGGCCACTTAGAATAGGGCCGCTTCTTCTGGGACACGGCTACGGAGCCGCGTAACGAACTGACTAGATGCGGCCATAATTTGACCGAATTTCCTGCCTGTAGGCGTGTATTCTAGCCGGGATTTGACTGAGAGTGTACTGATGTGCGCATAAGTACTGGTGATATAATCGAGTTAAACATGTTATGTTGTATGATGCTGAAATGTGATTGTTAAGCATCTGAATGCGGTGATACGTGTACCTTGCCCGACTGGTCCCTTGTTGGGTTGTTATGTGCATGGCCTTATGTTTATGCATATACAGCTAGCCTTTTAAGGCGAAAGCCTTTAATGTCTCATGCTCACCTCCGTCCGGTGTCCGTCCATCCGTCCGTCCGTCTGCCTGTCCGTCCGTCCGTCCGTCCGAGCTCTGGCACGGAACCAGGTGGCCGCCGGGATGCGCAAACGGACGCCGGTCGTGTCGGACTCTACAGCGCTCGCGCTTTGCAAACGCTGGGCACAGCGACGCTACGCAAGCAATCATTCTGACCGACGCCGTGTCAATGGACACAGGCGTTCACGGAATACACTGTAGAATTTACAAAGGGTCCGTCAATTTAAGCGCTGGAACGCGGATGGCGTATGCACGATGCGCAAAGCACGAGAAAATACTAACGCATGCGAACGGAGGAACATTAGTCTCGCGTCTAGCTGCGATTCGCGATAAAAAATTAAAAAAAAAACACGCACACATTCGGTTTGTGTGTTATCCCACTGAGAGTGTAGAAGATAAAAGACATGGCATGGTCAGTGGAATGGCCACACGCTTTCGCCGAACACACTTTAGAATGTACAAAGTGTCCTTTTTTCTGAACAAACAGTTGTGAGTGCTGGATCTTTCTTTCTTTCCCCTCATTTTGCTGTTGCGTTTGTTTGGAACTTTGAGTGGCTACAACATGTAGGCATAAACTCGCAGAAGAAATTTTCTCGATACAACAAGTATTCTGCAGTGTTATTAAGTTTACTGAGAGCAGTATTTTGGGCTAGTTGGTGATCCATGACTTCGAAGTAATTGCGCGACGAAAACACGGACAAAAGAGAAGTACAAACACAGCGCTATGTTTGTGCTTGTCTTCTTTTGTCCGTGTTTTCGTTGCACAATTACTTGAAATTATTAAACTTGCTTATTTTCAAGAAATTATAGAGTTACATGGCAGCGTGCCCAGCGTAACCTTGAATCGCTGTTGAGCCGTGAGATACGGTCAATACATAAGCGAGGCCATGTATGCTCGCCCGTAGATTCTTGTTTTTTTTTTTTGGGGGGGGGGGGGGGCTAGTAGCAACGTACGTAATTGACATCGAATAAACAACGAGACTTTCAAGGCTCAACTGTTTCTTTTTCCTTTTATTACTAACCTTATAGCCTTCTGACGTTATGCAAATCATCCGATAGAGATTCACAATAAACAGAGACTATTCTATTAAGAATGCGTGTTACACCGATAACCGCACAAATAGTTAAAGGATACCTCTTCCTTAGCCCATTAACCCTTTCAGGGTCGAATTTTTGCGCGAAATGCGTGCCAAAAATGTGTAATTTTTTTATTGCTGAAATAAATTCTTCAGACCATTCTATTTCAGAAAAAAATTGTCCAAAAATTTTTTTCCTGACCGTAAGTGACAAAAATCATTTTGTGTTGTTACATACACATGGTTTATTCATAGTAACATCAAGGAAAATCCTAAACAAAAACACTTTTACGATTTCTTATAAATAAAAATTATGCATTATAATAAATATAGCTCACAGACATACAAAAAATAAGCGCCCCAGAGTACTTTCCCGGTAAAAAAATGTTTTTTCTCTAACACTAAACACTAGGGGAAAAGTCACCTTTGATCCGATCCGGATCGTCTCACCGCGCACGCTTTCAAGATGTCGCTCCTTCGTCATCGTCCGAGCCTGAACTCGTAAATAAATCCTCGCCTGACGAAATGACATCCAATGAATCAGATTCCGCACTTGGGGAATAGTCCACATCGGAAGAATCACTGCTCGACTCCCTAGCACCAGAGCAACCGGCGCGCACTTCCGTTGCCTAGGCGAACAGCGTGACTAAGCGCACGGAAGAAAACTGTGGCGTTGTGCGCCCGTCCGGAAAACAAAACGAGTGAAAAAGCAATAATAATCCTTCGTCTTATCGCCAACGAGACGAAGATAGTAGTTTTTCTGAGTTCCCTAAACAGGAAACTCAACCACGGCGGCATCGTTTGTGTAATTTAGCGCCTCTCGAAACAGATGTAATCGCACGCCGAGGAGCCATAAACGAGAGAGTCACAAGCGCTCACCCCTTGAGAGATTAGAAACCAAACAGCCATCAGCTTTGCGGGCGCGAGAAGCGATAACCAACGAAGGACGAAACCGAAACCATCCGCACCACATGCGCGCGTTCGGGTTTGCAAGCGAAAGCCGCCGCGCCGCCTTGGAAAGCAAAAAAGCAACAGAGAAACATCGGTGCGTGAAAAAAATTCCACGTGTTCCGAAGCGTGGCAGCACATGTCAAGCAAGAGAAGTGATCGAAAAAGGCGCGCGTTTTAAACCAGCCGCACCGCGGGCGCGCTCAGATGCGCTAGCGATAGCCGGTGCCGTTTTGCGAAGCATAAAAAAATCAACAACGGAGAGACACCGGCGCATGAAAAAAATTTCACAGTTTTCCGAAGCATGGCAGCACATTCCAAGCAAGAACAATGATAGAAAAAGGCGCGCGTTTTAATCCAGCCGGACCGCAAACGCGCTCGGGTGCGCAAGCGGTTGCCGGAGCGCCGCTTTGCGAAGCAAAACAAAAAAACATCGGAGGAACATCGGCGCATGAAAAAAATTCCACGTGTTCCTGAAGTGTGGCAGCACATGCCAAGAGAGAAAAATGATCGAAACAAACGCGCGTTTTAAAGATAAAGGCCGTGCCGTACATGTACGGTGAAAACCATTTGGGCACTGTTAGGTGCTGCCGTACATGTACGGCGAAAACCATCAAAGGGTTAAGGCCCACGTAAAAATTACTGGTTTAATTTTATTGACATTTTGCATATTTAATTGACTGCACTAGAAAACAACACGTGCAAGTCTTCTCTACTTTTGATACTCTACTTTTGAAAGTACGCTGGGCCTTCTAGATAGCAACGGGAAAGCTGGTATGTTGCAACTACGGAGAGTACGCTAGGCCCTTGCCAAACGAATACCAAAGTTATCTTGTCACATGTAACTTATTGAAGCACCTGTACTTTATGGAAAGCGTAACGTCACACTTCTCGCAACACCATTTCAATGTATTGTGGCAGACCTCAAGTGTTTTCCAAACTTCTTGTGAAAACGTCCGTATGGATACAGGGTAACAGCAAGCATAGCGGACGCTGGAGATCGCTTGATACTTCTGCTGCGTACAACAAGGCTCAGTCAGTGTATTGCTGTTATGCTACTAAATGACAATTGTCAATGAGTAGAGGGTCTGCTGAAACCTCCAGTGCAGTAGCAGACCCTCTATGCGTTCTCTGCGGCCATTTCGATCATCTGGGTAAAAAAGGGGCTGGTAGCACTTTTTCTCAATGATGAAAATTCTGTTGCTATTCCCAACTTGATCGTAGAGCTCAGCCCCTTCCATGCCACTGTCGGAGGTGTTGAAGATGGTTGACAGTGGCCGTACGTTTCTTTTTCTTTTCAGTGGATGACCACTTGATTACAGATCATAGCCTCTACACTGTTTCGTAGTTCGTCAGCATAGCAACTATGCTCTTTCCTTCGGCGTCTAGGAAACAAAACTTGTTTCCTGTATCAATACAGAAGCTATATTACCCACGTTCCTTTCGTTCAAGGTATTTTTATCGTTGGCAGAGAGCATCCCTTCGTACCGTCGTCATTCCCCTCCTCCTCCCAAGCTTCAACGTTAGGACTCAGAAGCGACAACGAAAGCATCAGTGGGCTTTCGTGTATTCACAGCGACATCTGTCGCAGCCTCGTGAGTCTCAGGTAAGCGAAAAATCCGCATTCTTCCAAAGAAAGCAACTGGTTCAATCTCTGAGGCAACGCACAACAATAGGCACATGTATGCTGCCACGAAGTCCCATTGTACTATTCAAAGTACACCCACATTTGATTACACCTTAGAGCAAAACAACGCACTCTGTACGCTTCTCACACTTTGCAGGGATTACTTTGTTTTCGCTGAGGAACGAGCATTTCATTTTTTTTTAACACATAAATTGTAAAACCTCAAATCAATATAGAAAAAGGAGTACTGACCCCACGCGTCTGACGGGCCTTTATATTCCTGAACTTTAACGACTCATAGAGCAGAAAAAACGGAACCGAGTCAATATGCTAAGTTAGGATTATATTGCAGGAACCATTGGCGCCCGAAATTGCGATCAGCAAGATCAGAATACTGTGTTGTGTATTGTCTATTCCCGAAAAAGGAAGTGTACTTTGTAAAGTACACTGGGCCTTAATGGGTTAAAAATGTACTGTTTATGACAATCGAGTTCGAAAGCATATGTGCACTACACTGCACTATACTTTATTTTCCTTAAAAAACCTCTCATTTGACTTAGTACATGAGCGGTGGGGTTTACTTTTTTTTCAGATTAGTGGTTAAACACATTTATTGAATGCTGTTAAATTGTAGTTCTGTAAATGTTGATGATCAGGCGACTTCGGTAATGGGACGGGGCGGGCCAATCAACTCTGTCGAAGATAGACAAAGGAAAGATGCAGAAAACGTTGCTGTGCGGCTGTGAGAGCGGGTGCACTCAGTTGTCGATTTTTCCCGAAAGATATCTGTGGTGGCGGCGCCAAGATATATGGTGCGTGATAAAGCGAGATTTAGAAGAACTTGTCAAAGAGCATCAGCGAATCAATGCAGGATCGAGATGATAAGTTGTTCAAAGCACACGACGCTTCTGTATAGTAGTGATGCACTGGTGATATAAGAATGCGATCAATTAATGAACCTTGCTACTCAAACGCTTTTGTGCGAACACTTTGCCGATTGAGCTTTCACAAGGGTCTTTGGCAAGCGTTGTGAAAGTTTTGACTACCTGGGTTCTTTAACGTGCACCTGCATTAAGCCGTTCGGCCTCCAGCCTTTCGCTACCAATGAAAAGCGGCAAGCGCGGCCTCGATTTGATCCCCCGATCTTCGGGCCAGCAGTGGCCGAAACGTCCCTGGAAAAACAAGCCCTTTCGGATACACCGCTACGCCACTGGTCTGGCCCGAAAACACGTGACGGTTGTTCACATTCAAGTGAGGTGAATTCTGTGGCCACCAGAACTACGGTGATACATTTCTCCAGACCCTCAAATAAGAAAGCCAAACTTCGCACTACTGATGCCCAGCCTGAAGGAAGTGCGGAAGTGGGCGGCCTGGAGTGTTTGTTTTTAGATGAGAAGCATCTTATGCTCGGGGCTATGTCCGTCTCTCCCGCATCCCGCGTCCGGCCACTTTCATGAAGTAGGTAAGCACCCATTATGCGAACCAGAACACTGTAGTAATATGAAGGCCGTCAACCACTACCACAGTCATCAGAGTCATGGCCGAGAGCACAGAGAGGCCGCTTAGCAATCGCTGACAGGTGGTGTCTGTCGTCCGGTTGACCCCATTCCTTGATCTTGCTCGCATGTGTTTGGAGGGGGGCTTAGTCCGTCCCTCCTTCCCGCGTCCCACACCGCCACAGCGCATGCACGTCCCCTCCCCCCTCTATCTCTCCTCTGCTACGCTCACCCCCTTTCTCTACTCTAGGAATCATCTACTCTACGGAGCGGCGCCCGCATCCCACATCCCAAAATGCATGAGCGTCCTCTCCCCCTCTCTGCTCTAGGAATCGTCTACTCTACGGAGTGGCTCCCGCGTCCCACAGCGCGTGCTTGTCCTCTCCCCCCTCTCTCTTCTAGGAATCCTCTACTCTACGGAGCGGCTCCCGCGTCCCACACCCCCACAGAGGCATGCACGTCCCCTCCCCCTCTCTCTCCTCTCCGACGGTCCCTCCTTCCTCTCCTCTAGGAATCCTCTACGGAGCGGCGCGCACGACAGGTGGTGCGACAGCTCCATACTGCACTGGGGGGCGCCAGGGTAGTTCCGCGGTATGAAAATGACAGAGCGCGCGCGCCTCATTCTCTCTCCTGTGCAGCGCCGCGATAAGCGCCCGGACCGCTGCCGTGAAACGATAGCGGCGACGTTCCTCCCGCTCAAGGTAATTATCTCCCCCTGCTTCGCATCCACACATGCTTCCCTTTAGCGGGAGATGGGGAATTTTTTTGTCGACCTCCTTTTGTCTAAGTTTATTTCTATGTATTTTTTTTCTGTGTCTAGTTGCTCCTGTTTCTCGTTCTTTAAGTCTTTTAGGGGCGAAGCTCCTTTGGCTCTCACGAAAACCATTGTCGTCGAGGCTCGCTGTAGTTCCTAGTCGAAGCGCAGGTGCGAAACATCTGTGCGCAATACCGTCAACAGAGCGTACTTGGCGCGCATATGATTAAAAAAATTCATAAAAAGCCAAACACCGTACAAGCACCAACATTTGACCACCCATCAGTGAAAGCATATGACAAAGCGAAAGGTTAAAAAGAACATAATAAAAGGCTGTAAACAGGCAGAAAATAGAAGGCTAAGATTCATGATCCGATGCACACTGATTCGCCCCATCATCAGCATTCACTTCGTGGATCTGCAGCCATTTGTTCTTCCCTCTCTCTTTCTACTTCTCGCTTCTTGTTTTTTTACATCTCTTTCTTCCTTGCTGTCTCCATTTCTGTTTCTTTGTTTCCTTGATTCTCTGCGTTTCTCTCTTTTTTTGATCTGTTTCTCTTCTAGCTCTATCTCATGTCTCGTTCTACCTCTTTCTCTTTTAACGCGATAGCGTTAAAGAGCTCGTTTCGCAGAAATTCCGGCGTCGGTGTCGGCGTAGTTGGTTGTGAGCGAAAAATCATCATCTTGTCCGTGACCGAAAAATCGAGAAATATGCAAAAAAAAAAATAAAAACATGGCCTGTCCCTCCGTCATTGGAATCGGTATAACTCGAAACTGAAAAGTGTCTTCACAAAACTAATGCCTATTGTGTAGTGAAAATGAGAGTTCGTACAACGTCTATTGCTGTTTTACAGCTATAGCACAGTTTGACTTGGATGCGCCCACGTCAACGCCTAGTGGCACATCCCCATCGCGAAGACTAACGCCCATGATCATGATTTAACCGCGGTCGTAGTTAAACTTTTTAACCTTATAGCTGGACACAGCGTATTACGAAACGCGCGCAAAGATTACATCGACAAGCACGTAGTATACACTGGTACTGTCCGCTTCTTCAAAGCGTGGTCATTGAAGGAGAGAAACGGCACGGCGTGCGCTCCCGAGGGATGCGGTAACCTACGCCTCTGCTCATGCATACACTACCACGCTGCGCTTCAGCAAGACGGGAGGCAGAGCTTGAGCCGCGAACGCGCGCAGGCGTTCCGCGTCACGCTGGCATCCGCCTCGCTCCACCAAGGCACAGCATTCGTCCGTCGACATCATTGCCTTCCTGCACCGCTTACTGCAGCAGTTTAATTGGTCGGTGCTATCGCACTTGAA
>JALIZH010000373.1:0-17133 GCA_030522465.1 Rhipicephalus appendiculatus
TACCATTTCGCCTCCATCGAAATGCGACTGCCGCGGCCGGGATCGAACCCGCGACCTTCGGGTCAGCAGCCAAGCACCCTAGCCACTGATCCACCGAGGCGGACTCCTTACAGAAGTACACAGTAAAAAAATTTACACCCTTAAGGGTGTATTTATTTTGTCCCATGGGCAACACCCTTTAAGGGTGTTTAGAAACACCCTTAAAAACGTAGGGTGTAAGGAAAGATTACACCCTACTTTAATAGGTGTTTATGAACACCCCTAAACTATGGGTGTTACAATAAGCTACACCCGTTCGAGTGGGGTGTAATAGACAAAAACACCCTTGAGAGGGTGGCAGTAAAATGGGGAACCACATGATACTTCTTCCCAGTCAGCCCCCCTTGGAGCACTCCAGGCCTCAGCGTGTATCCAATCCTTTCAGGTGCAGCCTAGAAAGAATTCTCCTGTTAAGGAGATGATTCAGAAATGTGCAATCGCTTGCGAAATGATGGATTGATAAAGAGTTTCAAAAACTGCAGCAGTGCCCGCATCAGTGTGGCTGTCGTCGACTTTCTTGGCGCTGCCATCCAACAGCTGTAGCTGATACACGAGCAGCGATTCCCCGTAACCACTCATGCAACATTATAAGGACTCAGAATGTCGTTTTGCTCAGCAGGCCACCATATGTCTTTTTTGGGGAAAGTGCATCAGTGTAGTAGAAGACTGTGCACATTGCTGAAATGAAACTTTTCCCACCTACTCAGAAGCAATGAATTGTGGCTGCAACAAAAACGGGTGAGCAATCGACTATGGGTTGCATGTCAGATGCGATAATATGCAGGAAATTCATGTAATAGGAACGGTATGATCACGACCGCACTGCAGAAACATGACCTGCAGCACAGCAGTAGAATGAAATTTTACATAGGCGTGCTCAGACATATTTTAAGGATTATCCGTTTCCAAGCAAAGACAACAGAATCATTGGCAATTGAATGAAATATGAGTATTTATTTCTTTTAAAATAAATGGTCACAAGACTAAAAGGTTGTCATAAAACTCCAAAATAAATTCCAAAACAATATTCAGGGTACTGGCAGTTTTGTTAAGCTAAATTTTCAACAGCAAATGATCTGTTATAACTGCTGCAAAAAAGTCACAAATCACCGAGTCAAAAACCACAAAGTAGAATAACTATTCAAGAGAGTGAGCTGTACTATTTCTAGCATGTGCGCGCTATAAACACTGCGAAAAGGCATGGCTACAAACTTGCTCAAGGCTTACTTACAGCCCACTATATGTAACAGCGTATAAACTAGGACATTACACTATCACAACGTTTGACAAGGTTATTTAATTGGGGTTAGATTAACGTAATGTGATTCTTCATACACTTGCACATTACAAAACCACAGCTCTTCACTGCCGGTTACACAATCCATCTTCATCTGCTCAGATGACTGGTTCCTTCGACAGCAGTGGGACCAGGCTGTTCTTTCTGTACAGTAAATTCGTTCCCGGAAACCTAAAATAAATACACAAGGAGCAATGACCAAAAATATTGCAAAGAGTGTAACATACAGTATGACCAATTGCTTTCTTGGTTATATGTAGGTATAAATGAAGTGCATAGCCAGCATATTCAGTGGCATCGGACTCCAGACAGTGACAAACGCAAAAAAAGGTATGCTGCGGAATAAATGCAATAAGAAGCGTGCTGTGGCAGAACATTTTACAGCGAAAGCTGTATATGGCTAGGAGAAACGAAAAACCTCTCGGCATCTGTGTCACGAGTGGTCTCCATTGGCTGTGCTATCAGTGACGTCTTTCTGAGCGTCGTACCCAAGCTCGCGCGCCATTGGCGCGCGAGCTTGGGTACGACGCTGCAAGTTCAAACGCTTGCACCCACTGGCGCGCCGTAGAAATGGCGTTGCGGGCAGAACAGCGTCGACGTGATTGCGGGAGCGCGTTCGCCGGGGCGAGCGCCCGCTTTGGGCGAGAGTTTCTCCAGCGGCACTTTGGCTTCGGCTGCGACGTCTGTGACCGCCTGTGGTTCGACCACAACCTGGCAACGGTAATTGTGGAAGGCTTCAGTGCAGCGTCGGGTTGAACCCACTGCTAAACACTGGGGCCGCACATTTCAGCTTTGCTGGTTAACCATTTGTACGGAGTGCTTGGGCGGTGATTTTTTTATACCTTTGATGCCGAAGATCTGAAGTAGCACGGCTAATTGGGCTAGTTGGTATCGGCTCATCTTTTAACTGAATAGGGCGCGCACACAGACACGGACACTAGAAGAAAACGCACGCAACACAGCGCCTGTGTTGTGTGCGTTTTCTTCTTCTAGTGTCCGTGCCTGGGTGTGCGCCCTATTCAGTTAAAAACACGAAGATCTCAACTTTACCCTTTTAGCCTGCTCGCGCACCAATACAAAGGTATACAGCTCCTAGGTGATGATGCCCCATTAGCTTTATGCATCGACCAAGTCTAAGTGAAAGTTGAGTTCTATGCATAAGTATGCATCCACTTAGGCATATGTGAATTTCTACAGATATATCATGGTACTGATACGATGTGTTTCTTAAAGGGAATGCAATGCTATGCGCAGCATATAAATATTTTATCTATTTCACAAAAGCACAATACCACTGCGCATACGCGACGGTGTTTACATTCGTCATGTATTCAGTGCATGTCACATGTAATATTAAGTTATGTGTAATTATGTGTTTGCTTGCGAATAAAACTGAAGTAGTGTTCTTCACGCGGCTCACATTGACACGATTATATAATGTAAGAATTGCTTTCGCTCACTGACTATTGCATACTGCTAAATTATGGTCCTTCGTTTCAATGATCCTCGTCAGGTAAAAAAGCAGAACTCCTTACTAATGCAGCATAGGCTGTTTAATGGCTGTGCGGGGAAGAAGGGGCAGATATTCCGAGACTTTCAAAGCACCGATCATGAACCACATGCCATCACAATAAAGTATGTAAACTGTAGAAGCGGCGAAAGGTGGGCTAGTTGGTACATAAATTTAAACTTGACAAAACAGCGCAAAGACAGGACGAAGGAAGGTAACATGAGGACGGGCGCTGTAAGCTGTAAGCAAAAGTATGTAAGCTTCTCCGACAATCGCCAATAACCAGAATCCTGAAAGCTTTTGACCGGAATTAAGTAATACACAATAATCATTCGGTGAAACAGATTGTTTAAGTTATTTATTTGTTTCAATGCCAAGATCCCGAAAAAAGGCATTCTATATTTGTTGTGTTCTCAGATAAATACGCTGCGTGATCCTACATTTTAGTAGCAATACATGCATGTATATCGTGCAGTATGTATAAAATTATCACGAGTTTTGTGCAACAAAGAAAATATTGATATGCTTGACACAGCACAAATCCCTTTAACATCTGTAACGTATGACTAGAGAACTTACAATATCGGATAAACTATTAGGTTTGGCTTTTATCAGAAAATGTCATTGCAGGTGGTGGCACACTTCTACACTTAAAAGTACTTAGCGCAGTTAAAACACCGAAATGGGGTGAAGTGAATAACTCTTAATAACCAGAACAATGTAACGAAAGGTACACATGGTGGAAACAAACAGAATAAAATAAATTTTGTTCGAACGCCAGCACTTATGCTCATACTAGCGCTTGCACACTTAAGGTACGGCTATTTAGTCACACACACACCCAATAAAAGATCCGTTCAAACACAAGTCAAGTTCAACGAACGGCTCCCACATGCACGGGTGCCGGCAGTATCCCGCAACCTATGTTGCGGGTGAATGAAAACATCGGTACGAATTTAACGAAACGGAATGTATTAGCACGTAGGCGAGCTTGGCGAGGCGCACCTAACACGAAGCAATATACTGTGTTATCACCCACATGCATCAACCCGACTATCACGGTAGCTTTAGCGCACAAAACGAACATGGACGGAAAAGAACGACGTGGACACCACGCCCTTGGTCCTTTTGTGCGCTAAAAAAAGTGTGCATGAATTAACATGCCCAAACATACGCGCCTTAGACATGGTTTACGCTTAGAGCTAACAGGCGCCATCCCCACTCAACTATTTTTAAACCAAAATAGAGGTTCATCGCGAGCGGGGCACCAAACACCACTGCCAACAGAGAAGGGCGCCGCCACAACTCTGTTCAAATCCCTCGCCGAATCACACCCGCGCATGCGCACTCTGCTTTCAACTCCAAAGAAAGAAAAGTTTGCCCGCACTTAACACAACTTTGCCATCATCCCGATGAAACGATACACACAAATATGCTCGCTACGTAAACAAATGCTGACTTATCGTCCACTAGTTAAGAAAGACTCGGTTGACGGCGTTATTATCGCGCTCACGCAGTTAACAAAGCGCTGACCACAGCAACATGAGAGCCGTACATACCGTTTCACTTCGAGTGTTCCATGATATGAAGCTGCAGTCCTCCCCCTTCAGTACAGTGCATCTTCCTAATAAGCAGCACTGGCAGAACACAAAGGACGAGCACAGAGCGTTCAAACAAAAAAACACCGACTGCTAAACTCGTCTAATCGAGAACGACGCGCACCGCACCACACGCACAAAAACCGGAGACTATTTCGCCAGCGCATTGAGTCACGTGGTACATAGTCCCGCGCGCCCGCGCGCTGCGCACGCGCGGCGGTCAGGGCCGCCGAGGTTGCCTAGGCGACGAGACGACCCGGCGCCCGCGAACGTTCGCTCCAGCCGTTGTTGGATTGCGCGGCCGCATCTCTATTTCTGCGGCCTATTTCGTTATGCTTCTTTAACAGTCTATTCAAATCGCAGTGTGCATTGCGACGATGCTGTAAGGACTGCAAGAACTGCATGTCACCGCGCACGAATGTTATATTCAAGAGCAATATTTAGCGTAGCTTTACTTGCTTAACGTCGTGAAGACTGGTGAAACAGCGGAGCTAATGGCTTTTTGATGCATTTGGTGCCCGGCTCAAAATGCATCACGTCAATGTCCATTTTTAAGGGACCTGATCGCCCGTTTCCGTCGAGGTTATGGCTATGTCAACTGCGCGGAGGGTATTTTGCAGATGGCAGATGTTTTACCTCCAGCTTTAAGATCATCGCTCTTAAGGGGGGGGGGGGCGATTGTGCGCAACATTACCTTGATTCGGGCTAGTTCACTTAAAGTATTCACAAAGCGCGCAAATTGCAAAAACGAGAGAAACACATACAACAGGATTGGCCCTGATCCTATTCGATAAGCGGCGCTCCTTTTGTGTCTTCCGTCTTTGTAGTTCGCGCGCTTTATGAACGAACACTGTGTTTCGCTTGCATTACGTTACTTCCTACTTCGATTCGTTACTAGAACCGCAAGCAGCTATAGTAGGACGGGCCTTGCTGGTATCAAGACCATAGGCGTGCGCACGAGGGGGGCAGGCTGCCCCCCCTAGTCACCAAAGAGGGGGGGGCGCAAAGTCAGACCCACACGTAGACGTAATAGGGAGAGGGGGGCGCTGTGACTCAGAGGGGGGGGGGCGCAAAGTCAGCCCCATACATGGACATAATAGGGAGGTGGGGCGCTGAGATGAACCTTCGCCCCTTCTGAAGGGGAACCCTGCGCACGCCTATGATCAAGACGGTGCATGTATACTTAATATATAAGCAAAACCTGCCCAAAAATTTCGTACATTTGTAGCCTTGCTCATTACACCCCTCAGATGAGGGTGTAAATGGGGTGTTGCAAGGCTGTTTTACTTACCAACACCCAGATTTTCAAAATAAGGGTGTAATAAGGGTGTTCATAAGGGTGATTTTAACGCAAACACCTGCATTACACCCCTTAAGGGTGTACATTTTTTTACTGTGTAGTTCAATGTTTACTGCACATTGATATAAGAGCGGTTGCACAATCTCTATTGGTGTTTGGCAGGTATAGCACCGTTTAACACGTATGCACCCACTTTGACGTTTGCTGATACAACATCGTTATCCTTCCAACTCACTGCCATGATCAATAGTTAAAAGTCAGCGCGCAATCAGAAAAAAAAGAACGATGTAACGGCCGCCAGAGCGTCGCTAATTGAACGCAGAGCTTGGGCTAAGGTCTCCATCAGGGAAATGTTAAAGAGTTATTAAAATCGAAGGCGGGACTAGGAGGAAACGCAACGCGCATCGTGTCTCGCCTGCAGGCCGGCCGCGATTTTTCTAGGGGCTAGCGCAAGCAGAGAACACAGCCAGGCGAGGCAGGAGTGCGTCGCAAAGCTATTTTTGGCATGGATAGACGCTATAGGCGAGGCCGACGCTTGGGATAAGGTCGCCATTTCACGGTGTGTTCAGGCATTGACAAAACTGTACTTCTCTTATTGTACAGCGCGCCCAACGGGACGGACGAGTAGCAACGACGCGTTGCAGGAGCTAACTGCGAAGGCCACGGTCGTGATGCATTACTTCGCTTTACCACCTCCAGAGGGTGACACCCACGCCGACCAAGAACACTGTGCGAGGAAAGTGTGAGCTCTAAAAGGTGCGCCTGTAAAGCCTCCAGTGTGGGTGACCATGTCGCAGGGGGATAGAGTGCCCGGAATCTGCTGTCGCGTTCCTTGAGGTCTTGGTTTCGACTCCCGTTGAAGATTTGATTTGATTTGATTTATTGAATTTCCATTTACACACACATTTAGATAGTGGTAAATGGAGGTGGATGAGGCAAAAAAGCCGCACAGACGCGGCTTGAGGGAAACCTCACCCCCTTTGTACAGTATGGCTACACATGGTAAAGCACATCACGTTTGTAGAAAACAATAGTACATTCACCATAAAATATGATCATTATACAATGAATAAAAGGGAAAAATAATAGCACAAGGGATTACATTACTCAGATAAACGGAGAACAAAAGCGATATGTGCTTCATAGCATGCAAGAAAACTAAAAGAAAACATATCACACATAAATAACTTACAGAAAGCATTCTAGCGAGGGGGAGCGCAATAACGTTTTAAATTCTGGCAATGTCAAGTGCTGCAAATTATAACCTGCTCTGTTGTATGAGTAAAGAAGTCTAGGTAGATTATTACACAACATTTGATTTGCATAGTTCGTTCTAAAGCGCCTTCCATACTTCTGGTGTACGGGAGCTGTAGTGGTGTAAGTTGACAGATAGGTTGGCAAGTTCACCCAACCAGGTATTGCTACGTCTAGCACTAAAATAGTATTCACGTAAGAGTCTAGTTTTATGCATGTCATGGACTTCAGTTATGTTGTATTTTTCAAACAGACCTTCGGTATGAGCCACATGCGGTACATTAGATATGACAGGTGTTATTTTCTTCTGGATATGAAATAATTTATTTAGGTTCAACTGAGTTGTAGTGCCCCATACAAGATGCGCATAATGAATGTGAGACATAAATAAAGCATTAAAAATTAAACAGTTTTACAGAGACAGGTAACGTATACCTGTTACGACTTAAGACAAGTGTTATGCGGCTAAGTTTTTGGAGTGCCGAGCATACATGGTCGTCCCATTGCATAGTATTTGTAAAATGTACCCCTAGCACCTTCACAGTACGGACAAGTTCTATTTTTGTAGACCTGTAGACTAATGTTTGATCTGAAGGAAGACTTGCGCCTTTGGTATGAAAAATTACAGCTTTGGTTTTCGTTGTATTTACCTTTAAGGCAGTTTTCTGCAGACCAACGGGACAGATTGCACAGGCAGTTATTTGCCATGGTAAATAAGTTGATATGAGAACTAGATGAAATGAAAACACTTGTGTCATCTGCATAAATTATAAATTTTGCCTTATCGTAAATCGAAACAATATCCTTAGAGTACAAATTGAAGAGCAATGGGCCCAGAATATTGCCCTGTGGGACTCTGCAAAATATTTCTTTGATTACTGATACATTATTGCCTACCGAAACAAATTGGCGTCTCCTATCAAGATAGGATTGGAGTAGTTGTACAGGAACGCCTCTAATTCCGCATTTTTTCCCCTTACTATCTGGTTGTGTGTCTTTCCGACGTCATTTTCGTGACGGGAAAACGTGACTGAAGTCTTAGTGGACCCCGGCATAACACACATTATGCAGCGTAATCGCTTCAGCGCAATATTTCGAAATTTGTTTCTCAAGCTGTAAACAAAACCGTAAAGGGCTAGCTCTCCGGTAGACGAGAGTACAAACAAGCATAATATGGTTGCGCGCAGCCGCTGGCATATATGAGAGCGTAGGCGAAGTGCTAGCTTAGGCTTAAAAGAGGAAGTGTATTGCACCCATAGGTCGGCAAAAATATTGGAACTCACTCAGACTCACTCAAGGGCTAGATTTTGCTCTGAGAGCTCGCTCAGACTCAGACTCACCGAAATTTTCACCCCCGGACTCACTCGGATTCAGACTCACTAAACATTTTCTCCACCGGACTCACTCAGACTCAAAACTCGCCAAAATATTGCTCAGCCGGATTCACTCAGACTCAGACTCACGGCTTCACCTGAGTCTGAGTGAGCCTGAGTGAGTCGACCCATGAGTTCGCTGGCTTACGCCAGATGTCTCATGAGCTGTTCCGATTATGGCGTCATTGCTCATTAACGCCGATATCTCACATAAGTGATGTTCAACGTTACCCCTTTGGATCTGGTACCTTAACATACGACTTATCTGTGGTTGCAATCCAGTTAGGACGTTTTTATTATTTTTTTTTAATAGGCGGCTCACACAAGATATTTCTATCAAGAACGTCCCGTGAAAGAGATTGCGGGGGAGGTCATGGCATCGCCCCCCCCTAACTCGTGCCTCTGATCAATAAACATTGAGGGGGCGCAAAAACGGTAGTCAGATGAGGCATGCGTAAATATATTTCAGTATAAACGTATACCGATATATGGCTGATAGTAATGCTGATAAAATAGTAGATATGGCCATAGATCAGCAGTAGAAGATACACACTAAACTTTTTTACACCCTTAAGGGTGTAAAAAGGGTGTTTCTGATATTTATACCCTTTTCCCCTTGGTACAACACCCTTTTTTGCTCCATATACACCCTAAGAGAAGGGTGTGCATGCAAAGAGGGTGTTAATGCCTTTCATAAGGGTGTTAATGTAAGAGATGAAGGGTGCACATTTATAATTATAATAATAATTGTTGAGGTTTAGCGTCCTAAAACTGTCATATGATTATGAGAGACGCCGTAGTGGAGGGCTCCGGAAATTTAGTCCACGGGGGGGTTCTTTAACGTGCACCTAAGTCCATGTACGCAGGTCTCAAGCATATTCGCCTCCATCGAAAATGCGGCCGGCATTCGATCTCACTGCCTGCGGGTCAGCAGTCGAGCACCATAACCACTAGACCACCGTGGCGGGTGGTGCACATGTAAGCATGCATAGGCGTGCGCAGGGTTCACCTTCAGGGGGGGCGAAGGCTCATATCAGCGCCCCCGCTCCTTATTAAGTCAATGTATGGGGCAGACTGCGCCCCCCTCCTTAGGTGACTCGGGGGGGGCGGGGGCGCCCCCCCTGCCCCCCACTCGTGCGCACGCCTATGCTTGCATGGTAGAATCACGCGCGTTGCGTAACGTGTCTGTTGTACTACTGCCTTTTCTAAGGTTGGAATGTCGGTGGCATCCCAAAAACAAGGACATGGTAGAGCCATTGGCACATTGTTATTTCTCGTGATATTTTATTTTCACACAGACAAATCATGAAGAATCATTGCTTCACAGAACACTATTTTAACAATCGTGAAAATGTACAAGAAAATCCACAAACACTTTCTTGTGCGCACTGGTACGACATGCGTCCTACTGTTTTATATCTTCCACAATAAACGTCAGCGAATATTTGTACGAACTACGCTCAGAACAAAGATCGGAAAATTCGATCCTTTACACTGTAGAAAGAAAAAAATATCTTTATGATATATGGGAAACCTTAGGCGATTAATTATATCGATGGGCAAATTTCCGAAATGAGAAAGACCCTAAGATGTAGCGCCAACTTGGTAGCTGCGATAATCCGAAATCATGGTGGCTGTTAGAGCACGCGTCGTTCTCGCAAGCTTCTCCAGTACGAGACGTGCTTGATCAAAGAGGAAAACAAGGCACTACTTTCTGCAACTCTTGCGGGAGCACGGAGGGGTGATTATTTAAAATGGAAGGAAAGAAAGGTCAGCAAATGGCACTGTGAGCGTGGCACAGCCGGCGCAGCGCCTTTGGGAAGGGGAGAAGAGCATGAAAGAAGTGGTGAGAGGAGGCAGGGAGAGCGGCAACGGCATATCAGCATGTACTATATACGTTGTACTCTTGCCCCCTGCAAGTGACGCCTCTGTAAGCAGACGCGTCTAGAGCCGAGAGCGCTTAACGGCGCCAAAGCATGCCCAGGCGATGTTCAGAGCAGACTTCAGTCTCCCCCTCCCCCCTTAAATTTAAAGAAGCAAAGCGAGCGGGGAGTGAGGGGCGCATAGAACGCGCGATGCCTACGCACTCTCTCAAGGACAAGGGTGGATTTGCGAGCGCACTCAAGTTCTCAAGTGACGCAGTCATCCTACATTCCGACGTTGGCGCACCGCAGCGCACCGCCTCCTACATGAGCCAATCAGGATGCACATGTTTTAATTTAGAATATTTAATTAATAATCATTGTGTTTTAATGATAAGCGTGGTACAGAAACTCCCGCCTCAAAGCACAATATTCCTCGAGTCGTAGCCACAAATCTCAAAGGCTGCGGTTTTTACTTCAAGCACAGATTTTTGTCAGCGACGAATACTTCACGGCCGCCACTATGATTTCCACTTCAAACATAGCGCAAAATACCTGCACTGTTGGCAAATGTGGTAGCTTCGGTAGCGCACTCCTCCATCGTGTGATCGCGTGTGCCGCCGTGCCGCCGAAAACGATTTCCTCCGTGGTATTCGCCGTGTATTGATGCGTTTTAATTGTTTTGTTGAGCTTGTTCGTCGCTTTCGCTGACCACGTTGCAACGTCGCTTTTTGTGCGCTGCGTAATCCGTGTCTTCTGACTGTACCGCACCTCCAAGCAAAACGATCGTACTCCTTGGGAGAAGGTTCCTTGGTCGCCGTGAAACAAGCAGTTGCCGCATCTCCTGTTCTTCGGTCCCAAGTGCTGCTGTCATGCAGCTAATTACAGGCAAGTAATCGTTTATTTATTCAATTCTGTATTTGTTGAGAGCTCCGGTAATCATTTTTTCACGCTCGACGAAAGTCGAGGCCCGTTTTTGCAACAAGCTGCGCACCCGCATAGTTACGTATTTGAATGCTGTAAATGTGCGCTTGTACTATTGAGAGTTGAGTACTGTTCACCAGAGCAGTGTAGTTAATAGTAAAATTATGTGTGCGAATTTCTGTATTACTTTACAGCTCGTGCATTTTTTGCGTTCGGTCTGTGTGATGTGTTTACATGTGCGGACGTGCGTTCGCGCGCTCGCATTTACAGCATGTTTCGACATCGTAGGTAGGCCTGTTTCAATTCTCTTTAATGGTCGCAAGCCTTAATGTTGACGTTCTGACCGCATTATCCTCTCATTATAGTAATTTCACGCACACACACCTAAGAAAAAAAAACGTGTTGATGTGCGGGATGCCATCGGCTGCGAGGAGACAGTGGCCCAACGAGTTCGCCGTGCGCCGTTGTACTTGATTCGCGGTGCATGCGGTTGAACTTCGCTCAGCTCCGGAACGCTGGTTGTCGTTCATTCTAAAGTTTGACGGCGGACATCGCTTTTCATAGAACGCACATTTAAAGCACGGGTACATTACTGAGACGCGTACTTTTATTTCTTCAACAATGTCACCTGTTTCGTAGAGACTTGGGTGTGTTATCGGCCTTGAGTGTACTAGAAGTTGGAACGTTCTCGAGTGTTTTGTATTGTTGCATTCACATAGCGTGCACGATGCGGATTGTTTACGTTCTTACTCTACTTTATTGAAAAAATTGGGCGCTCCTGCCAAATATTTCATTTTATCCGTTGAATTAGTTCTTGAGATCGGTTGTAAATATCTGCCCAAGCAATTTTCCCGAGCGAGAGCAAAACAGCATGGATAATCTGAGTTGCTTATAAATTCATATCTTTCTAAGTAGCACAAGCTCATAGTTATGAGGAGATTTTTTCCAGTGTGATGTTTATAATGGTCCTATCCCTTAGTGCTTTTATGGAGACAGAACGCGGACTGTAGTCGAGGCTCTTAGCGCATGTTGCGATCTTGGTAGCTTTAAGTTTTCTCGGCTTGTTATAGTTTAAATAAAATGTCTTGAAATATTAACTACGGCTAGGGACACATAGGCTGTGGGTGAAATGGAAAGTGTGTGATTGTGAAGAGAAAGGCAGTGTGCCTTGACGCACGCCGTTTCTTCGCGGAAGCTACAGGGTGAAATCGGAGAGAGAGAGAGCGGGTGACTTCGGCATGTGTGCTGTAAAAGGGAGAGAGAGGAGAGCGCGCCTTAAAGGGACACTAAAGGGCAAAATGATTTTTCGCGTATTAGTTAAGTAGAATTTCACAATACCGAAAACACCACTCTTACTGCGACAAGACGCTTGGTAAGCGAGAAAACCCGCGAAAAGATAATGCGGGTGGAGACGCCACCTTGAGATTCCTGCACCAAACACCGTGACGTCATAGATTCTGAAGGCGTCTACTGTGCCCTACGTAGCTTCTAATCGATAAAAATGAGGTGCATTGTCATCTGTTGGTATCATAGACCTAGCATACGAAGTTTCAGAAAATTTCATCGAGCCAATGTCGCGAAAATACGAAAAATACATTTGGAATTTCTGACGTCACGCACGCAGATAACGGCGCCAAATTTAAAAATAAAACTTCAACCTTGATTTAAACATATGGCTTTGGAGTTCTCAGAGTGCAGTTTGTCAATTTAAACCAAGTCATTGTTTCACTTTAGTGTCCCTTTAAGTCGGCCTGGCCGTGCGTGCTGCGCGTGGCGGTGGTAGTAGCGGCTAAACGCATAGAAGGCCCGCGCGCCTTTTAAGTAATGTGCAGAGCTGAGATGGCCGTAGCTTCGTGTGTTCTGTGGTTACGCGCGCCTGGATTGCGGTCGTGTTATCGCTAAACGTCGGCAGTTGCGTTGAAGCAAGAGGCAACACTATGCGCTTGCTCGTCTGTGTCCCCATCAAGAATGATTTGATTACGAGTGTTAGTGATAACTGAATTACATCTATTCATATTTTACCTAAGCGTGAACACAATTTCTGAATTATGTTCGCTCACAATTTAAAAACACTTAAATACAACAACGTACCGTGAAAATATGATCTCGCGTTTCTAAAGTGACCTTATATAATCATTTTTTTTTTTGCACTTTCGCCCGCTGTCATGGAGGGAGTGTTTTTTTTTCCTCGCGACACTTGAACAAGCCCTCACACATTGATGTGTTTTTTTAGACTGTACAGATTTTTTATAAAAAATCCATGGCACTCAGGCTCCTGTCGTTCTGGCACACGAATTTTATGTCAAGGCGGAAATACTTTTCCGCATCTGAAATGACGTCGATGCGACTAATCAACAAAAGTGGTTCATAAACTTTTTAATTGAGGACTTGAGTGCTGTTTGTATTAGAAAGTTGTATTGCATGATAATTTATGACATACCTATTTTTTAGAAATCACGATGGTTGCTTCTCCCACTCCTTTGAAGACGCAACCTTCGTGATTTCTAAAAAATAAGTATGTCATAAATTACCATGCTATACAACTTTCTAATGTAAACAACGAAGGAATGAAGTGGAAATTTTAAGGGCTCGCTTTTCTTTGTTAGACACAATATTAGAACTAACAGACGATAAATATTATTGTCTGTTATTTCTCATTGATATAACAACACCCAAGTCACCAATTAAAAAGCTCCACTCCCATGATCAGCTCACGGCTGTCCGGCGGGCCGGAAGGCTCGGCTGTTCCGTGAGGTACCCGGAAGGCCGGCTTGCCGGTCTCTACGTGGGACTGAGCCGGGTGGGCGACCCAGTCGCGTTGCGCAGGCCCAATAAAGTTGTTTTCCATTCCATTTCATCACGAAGGTTGCGCGTGGTACGAATTTCAGTGGCGAAATCGAAACTGATCGGGCCCGGCGCGCACGAAGCTCGGACTCTCTGTTGCCTAACACCAGAACGACCCTTGTCAGGGAAGTGACAAAATTTAAATGAAGGCGAGCCGAAGCAGAATCTGGTCGGAAAAATCTCCAAGCATACGGAAACACACAAGCAGACAGCTTGTCGTTTCCATGTGATGGGTGGTACTTATATGTTTATTTCACAAACTATAAAGGGGCGCGAAAATCTAGTTCGCCTGTCTGCAAGAAGCGCCGAAATGGCTGCCCCACAGTTTTATGCTTCCCAGACAGAGAAAAGCTTGATATTGCGGTTTCGTTTTGCATAGTCTGAAAGAAATGGATAAGCACCAAACATTACACGCAAAAGGTGATACGCTGACCAATAATCTCTCGCATGTTGCCTGGAGGCATGAAGTCTGCCAGCACGAGAACCTCACGATGAATGAACAAAAGAAAACTTAAGGGCTCGTTTTTTTCTTTTAAAATGCTACTTTAATCAAAACCAACAGACAATTTAGCCAAGGAAAGTATGGGGGACGTTATTTCTAGTCTTAACTGTATTGTGGTAATTATCAGGCAACTTATACAATTATATTTATTTTACAGTTCACAGTGAAATACAAATACTTAATGGGTAATCTTCTATTTGTAGTGGGAAGACGGGATATCTTGGTGCCCCCCAGAAACTACTGTTAAAGATATGAAGAACACTGTAGATGAGGCGGCTCGTTGTGAGATGTTCGAAATTTTCTTTCAGAATGTTGGCTGCTGTTTATTCTATGCAGTTCTAGAATGACTTCACAACTCTGACGAAGATAACATCACTCCAGAAGGTTTCACAAGCCACTGATACATTGACTAAAATGTCAGCGATGAAAAAAGTCTGTTGGAATGAACATGCTATGCTAATGTTGCCAAGAGCACGGAAAATGGATTCCACGAGGCTCAGAACAAGAAGTGAGTACACCAGAATGTTAGTGCAGCTTGGCTTGTTGTTGAATTGCAAGAAGCTGTACACGTTAAACATGGAAAAAAATATTATAATCATTGTGTTTTTATAGAGACCCACACTTATTTTTTCTACGCAACAGACATTCAAGCGGTGCCCAGCGTACCACTGTCATCGATGTGCAAAGAAGTTTATTCTATGCGCTATCATGGATCGGAAAAAATTTTTTTCTCATGAAACTAACAAAGCTGTTCAAGGAGCGGCTGCCACTGAACTTAAAATTACCCTGGTTTTTTTTTTTAGCCAATTAAGTCGGTTAGGTTACTGAGGGCATATGTACCTTTCATTATATACCAATGGGTATATTTATTGACTTATTGTGTCTTTGCGGCATTTGAAATGGTGCAGTCTGCCTTATCAGAGTAGAAATAACTCATTACCATTCTTAGAATATTACATAGATGCATTGGAAATGAAACATGTTCATTTACGTATCTAATATTTACTTCTTGATATATACCTTTTGTTATTTTTTTTATTCAGTGCTTGCAAGTTTATTATGTTTATTTCGTATACTTACCATTTATTGTTATAATGACACAGCTTTTAAGAAAGGTCCAGAGCACATGGAGAACATGAGCAAGAAAAGGTGTGTTCACACACACGTGCACACACCCAGATGCTCTGACGGTACTTCAGTCTTGTCTGCTGGGCAACGTAGCTCATGGATACAATCGCCTGAACAGCTCCCTACTAAGAGGCTTGCGCAATGGAATTGTGTGCATACGTATTAGGAGGCCAACCTGTCAGACCTGTCAGCAAAGTCCTTTCAATGGGTCTGAAGTTTGCAGTTCATAGCGGCTGTGTGTGTCCCTTTTTCTGTCTGTGTTTTCCTTCAAGTACTACCTTTCTTATAAATTGATTGACAACATGCCCAGACTGCCACCATTACACTGCATGTTTCAAACAGCACAAATGAGAAAAAAACACAGAAGATGACTGAATAACACAAACGCTTGTGTTGTTTAGTCCTCTTTTATGTGTTTTTGTTTTTCGCGCTGTTTAAAGCATGAAATCAAACCACCTGGCCCAACTCACCCTTTTGCTGCAGTTCATTACACTTGCGTCATTGATCCCTACTCCTATTCAACACCCTCTCTTAAAGCCTTAAACAAATATTTTTCAAACAAGAAAATAATTAGGCAGTACACTCATGGCCCTCCTGTGTAGAAATACTCACAGCTTGAATAGACTTACATTGAAATCTAGGAGTGTAACAGCGTCATTCCTATTACCCTTAATCACTGCCTAAAATTTTCATTTATGTGTTCTGTGAAAGTTGGCTATCACATTTGTGTTGCATGCAAGCATGGTAAAGTGAACACATTACCCTATCGAGTCACTGCTTTGTTGAATGAAGAGTGCAGAAGCTTCTTGAAAGCAAGTAATGAGAAAATAATAAACAGGGGATGTGTACTGGAGCATACGTTTCTACAAGTGGACTTATTTTTTTCATGGCTGCAACTGATTTTTACTTAGCGCTTGTGTGTATGTGCTTCATACTCTCTTCTCCAATCCAAACAAATGGAGGACAGGGCGACTTCCAACGCGGGGATAGGGGACAATAATAGGTCACCGCGACGAAGTAGTTGAGGGAAAAGGAAACAGGTATTCCGTCAACAAAGAAGGAAAAGAGCGAGAAAAAAAGGCGGGGAGGGGGTACACGTTTCGCTGTATTATGGTTGTCAGTTAGTAATGGCAGTACAAAACTTGTTGGAAGGAAGCCTTAACACTCATCGCTTTCCGTTGCCTACGTACCATATCGCATGCATTCAAGAGCCTCCTTTGAAACGTTTCTACCCGTTGGCTGGAGTATATTAAACTTGTGAATACAAGTTATGACTATATTTTTTTATCTCTTGGGGACCGGAAGTTTGAAGAATGTGATGTTTGATGTCGTGGAAGTTGTGCCGTGATACACTAAAAATGCTGTGACGACGAAGAAATTACCGAAAACAGTGGCACAGCATATTAATGAAGCAGGTTCCGCCCTCAAAGCTTGAATCCTTCAGTCAACCTTGCGGTCCCCAAGAGAGAGAAAACACAGAGTCATACTTTATCCACAAGTTT
>JALIZH010000374.1:0-21640 GCA_030522465.1 Rhipicephalus appendiculatus
CTGTACTTTTCGTCACCCGTTTGAACATATTTTCTGCCCCTTGTTTACGTTCCGCGTACAAGATCTGCAGTAGTTCACTCTAGCCGAAACGAGCATTAGGCGTGGGCCGCACTTCGTGAGCCACGGTCGCTGTGAAGATCGTGGATATATATTCCATTACAAACAGTCTAATAACCGCTAAAATGTAGTTTCGATCATAACTGACCCAAGCGAGGTCATATTTGCACCTTCGATTACACAAATCAGAAGCTGAAAACGCCGAGTTTGGGCGTTGCAGCGGCTAACTGCTGCCGGTGACGTGCGGCTTTCTGCGGTACAAGCGGGGAACGACTGGACTGCTAGAGCAGATTGATCTTGATTATCAGACTAATACTACTGCCATATTGTGTTGCGAATGATGAGTTCTTTCGATGTGGGTTTATAAACTACATTGACGACGCTCGAGCACACTTCAAGGAAAGCGCACGCGCGCTCGACAGAGGATTGCTTTAGCCTACAAGCACATCCGTCGCCTAACTGAAACTAAAGCTATATATGTGTAGCACACAGGACAGGACATTTTGAAAATATTCGGCAAATTTTACGCCCGACATGTCGCGATCCAATATAAAGTCTTAAAGAAAGTCCATCAAGCGCGCCCAGTTTTTTCAATGTGCCGCCGGTGTTCCCAGTGTGCGGGCAGACACTGTACAGCGTGACCAGTGCCTCCCAGCGCGCAGTAAGACACTGGGCGACGCTGTACAGTGTGTCCCAGTGCGTTTCAGCGCACTGGGCGACACTGGCCACGCTGTACAGTGCGTCCAAGTGTCTCCCAGCACGCTGTAGTACACTGGGACACATTGTAGCGTTTCCAGTGTCACCCAGCGCGCTGAAACACACTGGGAGACACTGGAAACGCTGTTTTTTTCGATAGGGAGGGTGTTTTTGTTAAGTAATACAGATTTTTCCTTTAAAAAGTATAATAGTTAGGCTCTTGTCGTCTTCGCAGCTTATTTCTAGGCCGAGGCGGAAAGATTTTGCCATAGGTCACCCAGGAATAACTAAATAACAAAAATAATTTAATTAACTTTTTAATTATCAATTTTAGGGCGATTGTTTATATGGCTAAGTTGTTCTACACACTAAACAAATTCTGACCCATAAGGGTGCGAAAAAAGGGGTGCGACACTCCTACTGCACACCCTTCGAGCACCCTATTTAGTCGCAGCACCCTACAAGCGGAACTGAAAGGGTGCATACATCAGAAGGGTGTAAACTAGGGTGCAAGAAGCGTGCTACAACTAATGGGCGCTGAAGAGCACTCATGAGGGTGTACAGTCGCCGACGAAAATTGTGAGCAACGTGGTCAACGAATATAGCCAACAGCTTTAATAGTCGCCTGGTTGGCCACCCTGGTCACATTAGAAGTGGATATCTCAGTTGCAGCCGCACACGGCCAAACCGAAGTTCTACATTGGTTCTGGCACTCGTGCCGTCTCGGCCTCTTCGGCTCACGGCCGGCGCTGACCAGGCGTTGTGCTACAAGCTGACTAGCCATTGGCTGCATACGTAGCTTGTGGAGCTACAACAGGATTTTGACGTTCACATATAGAGCTATCGGCCTCGTTTTCGCCTTGTTCTACTCATGCAATCGAGCTGCCGCGATGCCAAGAGCCACTGACATCGCTCACGAAAGAATACCGTCTGGTGCGAGGCCATCTTGTCTTGTTTCTCTCGCACGACCCACGTTGTAACGTACGCATACACAACTAAGACGGCCGTTAGCGCATCAGAAGCATTGTCATTGAAGGGCTAGCAGTTGAATTAATTCATGGCTCATCGTCATACTTGTGGTAAACGCGTAAATAGAATGTTAACGCCAAACCACTCAACGAAGTCAATGCGACGAAGGCGACAGAATCTGGTCTGCATAATGCGCCCTCCCAGAGTACCAATAAAAACTAAAGAAATCCGAGACAGAAATTTTATCTGTGGCCACTGTCGAGAGATGGCGCAACCTTCAAAATGTCGTCGGAATGGTATGCATGTTTGGTGGTCGTTTTCACGGGAACTTAATGAACCCTGTAATTATCAGGTTCATTATATTGTAGCTTTTGAGTAACTGCTGATCTTGGCTCAGGGATAGCTACGGTATAATTGCATCTGCGTATCTTGTGATGCAGCCATCGAATGTAAAAGAGTTAACCAAATATTACGTGATACTTGTACCACCACGTCGGTTGTAATTCAGCGACTATATAAGCGTCTGCATTTCGTATTGGGGTATGTGTAAACACATCTGTGCATACGCGGTGGTTGTAATTTGATCATAGTATGGGCTATATTGTGTGCAAATGAATAAATTGTGTATTCAATTCATTGAGTGTGTGTGTACTATGTGTCTCCCAGACCAGGAAACGTGTACTTACTAATAAATGTGTATGTAAATGTGCTGCATCAGCCTTCCGGTGTCCTTGCGCAATCCATGAATGGGCCCGACTGTCAAATATCCGCCAAGACGCCATTCTGTAGTATCAACGTGCGTCGCTTCAGGCATTAAGCTGTACTCGCTAAATCGGTGCACATGCGTATTGCTCGCTACGCCAGCCTGGTGTGAGCCATCTTGGTTTTGACGGGGGAGGAACGTTTCTGTGTGTCAAAAGGGACAGACATTACACCATTTAAAGAAGAACATTGGGGACATCGCCGTTTCTCCCTAAATGGAGCGTGGGTCACTCCATTTTTTAAGAGTGTATGCGGCCTGTCACACGGCACTGTCTACAGAGTATAGGGCATTCTACATTTGTGGCCATCTCTAGCATCCATCCTAGGTTTTTGCTCCATTGGTACATCGATGTGGAGCACCCTTCCAGCACCCATTTTAAAGGGTGTTATGACACGATAGCACCCTTTATAAAGGGTGCAACCATTACGCCCTTTGAAATTTTATGCTGTGCACCCTTTGTAAGGGTGGTGCGCCCTGCACCCTTCCTTAGCACCCTTTTTCGAACGCCCAATAGGGTGCAAAGGGTGTTCGTCTGGCGACAAGCTCAGTTACACCCTTATGGGTGAGGAATTGTTTAGTGTGTACGTCACAGTTTATGGCGAGCCCAATTTTTTAAAAAATCGAAAATATCACGTGTAGTCTGAGAGATCCATCGTCGAATTCTGGCTCGACGCAGCACGTGGACCGAACTTCCGGCGCATCCGGTGCGTCATTTTCGGTATCTCCGGCACCGCGGTCTGGAAATTCGACGATGGATCTCAAACTACACGCGATATTTTTGATTTTTAAATATTAGGCTGGCCATAAACTGCGACGTAGAACAACCTAGCCATATAAAAAATTGCCCTAAAGTTGATATTTGAAAAGTTACTTGAATTATTTTTGTTAATTAACAATTTCTGAGTGATCTAACTAGTGGTAAAATCTTTCCGACTCGGCCTAGAAATTGGCTGCGAAGGCGACAAGTGCCTATTATAGTCTCTTAAGGAAAAAATCTGTATTGCTTAAAAAAACACCCTGTATATATATATATATATATATATATATATATATATATATAGGAGTGGCAGTGTATGTTTTACGTAAGTACAAATATACTGTGCCAAACACACGAAAGTCGTCTTTTCTTGTTCCTTATTCTATCGGGGTCCGCGTGATTCTTTTCCCAGTACTATATATATATATATATATATATATATTGTAATGAAGAGGAAGTACATCAGCGCAAGGACAGCAGCATCGAGTGTGCAGCAGAGGCTCGTGCCAGCTAACTGTGCTCGGAACTGTGCGCTACTAGCCAACAGCTCTAGTTCCATAAATCACCTTTATATTTGGTGGAGCCGTGCTGGGTAACGTTCGCCTGTACGACCCTGGAACTCCGCTCTCGGACCCTACCATCTACAATGCCGGACGCGGACCAGCACATGCTTCCTTCACCGCCTGTCACCTGCGCTGGCAGTGTTCTCCCTCGAGAGCCTCCAATCTTCAGCGGAACCAATGACAACGACGTTGAAGATTGGCCGTCCACTAAAGAACGGGTTAGCACTCTAAACAAGTGGAAAGACGCGGAGAAGTTAACACGCGTATCGTTCTACCTTGCGGGTGTTGCCAGTCTATGGTTCAGGAACCATGAGGGAGACGTCCGAACGTGGTCGCTCTTCAAGACGGCAATAACGGCACTATTCGATCGACCTGCCGTCAGAAAACTCGAGCCGAGCAGCGTTCGGCGCGCGCGTGCACAGGACACGGGTGAAACATTCACCAGTTATATTGAAGACGTTGTCGATCTGGGAAGACGCGTCAATACTGCCATGACGGAAACGGAAAAAAAAACCACCAGGCCTGCGCGGAACGTGCAGCACAGTCACAGCGAAAGCTCGAAGAGCGGCCTTTCTGGAGCATTTTAAACACTCTGAGGCAACTACTACGAGCACACTTGCATGGTACCCACTACGCCGTAAATAATCATATTTTTTTTGTAGTGGGCAAGCCTCCACTATGTCATTATTCGTCTTTGTTCGGAAAAGCGCGGTACCCGTTACACACTTGTAACGCATTATGTGCACTTTGTTGATGCTGTGGCTGACGACGATGAAGAATTTAGCCTGAGGCTTTTGTAATGGCTAGGAGCATTGAACGACCCACTCGTTACACAATTCGTGTTGTGTGACGCCTGGTTGTTACTTTACCGTTCTAAAAGGCTTTACAGCACACGTTAACGCGGTTCCTTGCCCGACATGAAGCCCGCATATAGTCAGTTTGCACCGCAGTTCAAAGCAGCAGCGTAGCTCAGTGGTAGAGTGTTTTTTAATAAATGTTTTTTTATTTATTTTTTGTTATTTCCTGCGATATTGGTTACGGACCCCGGCGGCGGCGGCGGCGGCGGACAACTACGGCGCAAAAAACGACCCTTGATGTGATCTCATAACAGCTTTCGCTGTAAAATAAAGCACATCATGAAAGGGATCAATGATGATGCTTTCCAGATGTTACGGGCGGAGAATCCGACCGCAGTTGCTGACGTTATTAGCTTGTGCGAAAGTTATGATGAATGACGCATGCAGCGAGCTCTGACAAGGCGACCTAAAAACACCTGATGTGACGTCACTCTCTGGCCTGACGATCGGTCCCGAACAAGTCTCGCTTATAATGGAAATAAAGGCCTTTGTCCGCGAAGAAATCGCAAGGCAGCTCTCCCTGGTGGCCTTAACACAGGAGGCTACCACGACTCTGCCGTCTTCCATCCGCGAAGTTATCCAAGGCGAGGTCGCTGAGGTGCTGCCAGCTGCCCATGAGCAAAAAAAATGCCCCCCACCTCCCCGAAGGGAATCGTGAGGAAATGCGAATGCATTTCGCGCGCGCTTCACTCCATTTATATATGGTGGTTGTGGTTCGAAAAAGGAAAAGGCGCCTAATTTCCGCAGCCCGGTCGGGAGCACGGCGCAGCGCCTGTTTTTTTTTTTTAATGCGAATGCATTTCATAGTCGGGCTATGTCAGGCATCCGGCGTTGGCGTTGGCGTTGTCCGCGGAGGAGGAGCAGGAGGATAGGTTGAGGAGGTGTGCGCGCCGGCAGGTGTTAGATGTGAAGCATCTTATGGCGAAGCTTAATCCGGTGGTGGTGGTGTGCGGCGTGACCACCCTTACTGTGCATGCGCAAACCCTTTCAAAAAAAAATAAAAATAAAAAAACCTCCTCTCTCCCTCTTCTAGGCATCCCTCCCCACGGCAACCACACCCTCACTGCGCATGCGCCTCCCCTCCTCTCTCCCCTGCTACGCTCCCCCCCTCTCTCCTCTAGGCATCCCTGCCCGCGCCGTCCACACTCCCCACTGCGCATGCGCGTCCCACCTCTCTTCTCCTCTCCTACGCTCCCCCCTCTCTTCTCTAGGCATCTCTGCCCGCAGCGTTCACACTCCCACTGCGCATGCGCGCCCCCCCTCTCTCTCTCTCCTCTCCTACGCTCCCCCCCTCTCCCTCTTCTCGCCTCGCGACGCCGACACAGGCAGCGTCTGCTAGCGAGTTTCTTGGTTGAAAAAACCGACTGCTCGCGCTGCACAACCGTTCACTGGCCACCCCGTATATATGGCAATGAATCTTGACCTCCAAGGTGGTGCCGGTGGGAGGTTTCTCCTGTGCGTTGTTGAACAATAAAAATTCGCAGCGTGCGCGTTAACTAAAAGCGGACTGCGGCGGAGCTATATATGAAAAAAAAAATTTAAAAAATAAATAAAAAAAATTAAAAGAAACAAGAAAAGCGCGAAAAAAAAAAGGCTCTGCGCAGTGCTCCCGACCGGGCTACAGAAATTAGGCGTCTTTCCCTTCTTCGAACCACAACCACCATATATAATTGGAGTGAAGCACGCGCGAAATGCGTTCGCATTTCCTCACGATTCCCTTCGGGGGAGGTGGGGGCATTTTTTTTTGCTTTTTTCTGTTTTTTTTTATTTTTTTTTTAATTTTTTGTTCTTTTTTCCTTTTTTTTCTTTTCTTTTAATTTTTTTAATATATAGCTCCGCCGAGCTCCCCGCGATGCGAGCGCCCTCACACTCCAGAGCGCGCTCCTCCTCTCCACTCACTATAACACCTGCCGAGGCCACCGCGGACAACGCCAACGCCGGATGCCTGACATAGCCCGACTAAGAAATGCATTCGCATTTAAAACTGGGGATGCGTAAAGCACGCAGCGATGGAGCCGTGTTTCCTACTGGAACATGCGAATCGCTGCTAATGTGCAATGAGAGACAGAAGACTCCGACTGGACACAGAGACTCGCAGTCCGCTTTTAGTTAACGCGCACGCTGCGAATTCTTATTGTTCAACAACGCACACGAGAAATCTCCCACCGGCACCACCTTGGAGGTCAAGATCCATTGCCATATATACGGGGTGGCCAGTGAACGGTTGTGCAGCGCGAGCAGTCGGTTTTTTCAACCAAGAAATTCGCTAGCAGACGCTGCCTGTGTCGGCGTCGTTGGCGAGAGAGAGGGGGGGGAGCGTAGGAGGAGAGAGAGGGGGCGCGCACGCGCAGTGGGGAGTGTGGACTCTGCGGGCAGAGATGCCTAGAGAAGAGAGGGGGAGAGCACAGGAGAGGAGAGAGAGGGTGGGACGCGCATGCGCAGTGGGAGTGTGGACGCCGCGGGCAGGGATGCCTAGAGGAGAGAGAGGGGGAGCGTAGCAGGGGGAGAGAGGAGGAGAGGCGCATGCGCAGTGAGGGGTGTGGTTGCCGCGGGGAGGGATGCCTAGAGGAGGGAGAGAGGAGGTTTCTTATTTTTTTTTGAAAGGGTTTGCGCATGCGCAGTAAGGGTGGGCACGCCGCACACCACCACCACCGGATTAAGCTTCGCCATAAGATGCTTCACATCTAACACCCTGCCGGCGCTCACCTCCTCAACCTATCCTCCTCCTCCTCCTCCGCGGACAACGCCAACGCCGCAAAACGCCGGACGCCTGACATAGCCCGACTATGAAATGCATTCGCATTTAAAAGCTTGTGACTGCCCCACTTTCATATGCTGCGGCAGCTTCCATGCCCGCCCGCAAAGGGCCAGTACCACCTATCGAGCATCCTGTGAGTCATCCTCCTTCTTTTGTCACCCTGGTCCAGCACCGCCACCGTCAACCCGTGGCGCACGCTCGACAATCGCCCTATATACTTCGCATGTAGGTACCCCGGACACGTCGCCAGGCATTACCACCGCCGCGTTCGAGCCTTCGACGACAACCCGCGAGCGCCTTACTTTCCACCCGACTCCAACGCGCATTACGCTCCCTCCGCCGCACCGGAAGCTCGCTACCAAGCTGATCGCCGTCCCGGATTCGAACATCTTCGCTCGCCTTCCCCGCGTCGCCGATCGCCTTCGCCGATGCGTCGATGGCCTACATCTACCGATGAGGGAAGCTAGACGACGCAGTTTCCGAGGCAAGAACTGCGCAAATTTCGGTTTGGCCAAGTCCTCATTCTTCACCTACCAATGTCATTGATGTATTAGTCGAAGATGTCACTACAGTCCCTCTAGTCGATACCGGTGCCGCTGTTTCTGTAATCGATGCCGAATTTTGTCGCTCACTTCGTAAACTCACGACACCTCTTTTTCGGATTGTCGCTTCGTACAGCAAGTGGTCAGCCCATTCAACCGACCGCAGCGTGTACAGCACGTGTGACCATTCAAAACATTGTTTACACGATAGAGTTCATTGTGCTTTCACTGTGCTCATACGCCGTTATCTTAGGATGGGGCTTTCCCTCGCGCCACAACGCCATAATTGACTGTGCTCGAGCTGAGGTTGAATTCTCTTCCATCGCCGAGTTAGCCTCCGTCGATACTCAATCATCCGCTAAGCTTGTCGTGAAGGAAGGCTCCTATATCGCACCACGCTCTTCGACATTTGTACAAGTCTCGTGCAGTGCCATATCAGACGGGTCTTCTTCATGCCATTCAAAACTTTGTTACCCGACGAGCCCTTCCGTTACCTTTTCCTGCTCTCCATTTAGCCGCAGGTTTCAGCGCAATGCCGATTTACAACCATCTTTCGTCACCGCTATCCTTTCTTCGTCGCGAGTGCCTTGGTCACGTCGAGATGGTGGACTCCGCACGAATTGTGTCCGTCCCCGACGACGTACCTTGTACAGCCGTATATGAACTGGGTGTCCTCTCCATGCCTGATCCAGCTCCTTACCATGCTTCAGAATTTCCGCCCTTCTTTCGACATTGCCCAAACATAACTAGGCCGTGCATCAACAGTTGAACACCACATCGACGCTGGCTCTCACTCACCGCTTCGGCAACGGCCATATCGCGTGTCCTCTACAGAACATCGGGCCATTGCAGACCAGGTCGACGACATGCTCAGCCGAGGCGTCATTCGCCCTTCACAGAGCCCATGGGCTTCTCCGGTGGTACTTATCACAAAGAAAGACGGTTCAATCCGCTTCTGTGTTGATTTTCGGAGATTAAATAAGATCACGCTGAAGGATGTCTGTCCACTGCCGCGCATTGACGATGCTATTGATTGTTTACAGGGTGCCGAATTCTTTTCTTCATTAGACTTGCAGTCCGGCTACTCGCAGGCCCCAATGGCCGAGGCCGATCGCCCGTAAACCGCTTTTGCAACCCCGGACGGCTTGTATAAATTTACCGTCATGCCTTTCGGACTTTGCAACGCGCCTGCTACGTTCGAAAGAATGATGGACAATGTTCTGCGTGGCCTTAAATGGAAGATCGGCCTGTGTTATCTTGATGACATCGTGGTGTTCGCCCCTGATTTCCTAACACACTTGCGCCGACTTCAGCATATCCTTACCTGCTTGACTAACGCCGGTTTACAATTAAATCTCAAGAAATGTCGATTTGCCGCACGTCAGCTCACGATTCTAGGACACATTGTGTCCAAGGACGACATTCTCCCAGATCCCGACAAACTGCGTGGCGTTACTGCGTTTCCTAAGCCCACTACCACCAAAGAACTTCGCAGTTTCATTGGCCTATGTTCGTGTTTCCGGCGATTCGTTCGAAACCTTGCGTCCATTATATCCCTTCTCACGCAACTCCTTGGTGGCACTCAAAATATTTCATCGTGGTCCCCCCGCCTGCGACGATGCCTTCACCACATTGCGACGTGTTCTTACGACGCCACCCATTCTTCGCCATTTTGACCCTCAAGCTCCAACTGAGGTCCATACCGACGCAAGTGGTATAGGCCTGGGTGCTGTGCTCGCACAGCGTCAACCTGGCCACACAGAATACGTCGTTGCATACCCGAGTCGCACACTCACAAAGGCTGAGAGCAACTACAGCGTTACAGGAAAGGAGTGTTTGGCCATTGCGTGGGCGCTTGGCAAGTTTCGCCCATACTTATATGGCCGTTCTTTTGACGTCGTCACCGACCTTCATGCACTGTGTTGGCTTTCGACGTTAAAAGACCCATCTGGCCGCCTTGCTCTCTGGGCCTTGAAAATCCAAGAGTACGACATACACGTGGTTTATCGATCAGGGCGAAAACATTCTGACGCTGACGCGCTTTCCCACTCACCTCTGTCCCTGAAAGCCACTGATGACTCCGCGTGTGAGCGCACGTTGTCCTCTCTTGAATTTGTTAATGTTGCTGCGGAACAATGCAATGACCCCTGGACAGCATCTCTTCTCGACCATCTCTCGGATGCATCTAAAGTCCCGCCATCAAGAACGCTACGGCGCCAAGCTACGCATTTTGCGATTTGCGACAGGCTGCTCTATCGTCGCAACTATGCTCTAGAGGGGCGCCCATGGTTGCTTCTCGTCCCGCGAGCATTGACGTCATAAATCTGCTCCTCTTTCCATACTGACCCACAGTGCGGCAACGCAGGAGTCTTCAAGACGTATGAAAGACTTCGACACCGATACTACTGGCGTGGCATGTATACCTTCGTTCGCAACTTCGTTCGCTCTTGCCGTGAATAGGGTTGCCGTTGGCGGCTACTTTGTACCAAATTGGCTACTTTTGTACCCCGTTGGCGACGAAAATTTCCAGTTGGAGCCATGGCTCTTTTTTAAACTTGTGTATTTACTTATTCAAAATGGTTTTATTTATTCATCAATAGGAAAGACTATGCTAATAATACCACTTCTGTTCTATTTGGCCAGAAATTCGGCGATAATATCGAGTGACATGGCTACTTTGGCAACTTTTGGCGTGAGTTCTGGCGCCTTTTCATGTCCACCCAACGGCAACCCTGGCCGTGAATGCCAGCGCCGCAAGTCTCCCCCGCACATCTTAGCTGGTGAACTACAACCTCTCCCATGCCTGTCCCGACCCTTCGATCGTGTCGGTATCGATATTTATGGGCCGCTTCCCTTGACTCCTACCGGAAACCGGTGGATAATGGTGGCAGTAGACCACTTAACACGCTATGCCGAGACTGCTGCCCTTCAGATTACTACAGCACAAAGAGGTCGCCGCTTTCATACTGCACTGTTTTTTGCAGCGTCATGGAGGTCCTCAAGAATTACTTAGCGACAGAGGCTGCGCCTTCTTATCAGAGCTCATCGAAAAAATTGGGGGACCCTTAAGTTTCGCTTTAAGAGTTGAACGCGATAGCGATACCCTGTCTCTAGTGCGTACTTCAATCACTTAGTGCTGCTATCTAACGGGTAGCATGCTTTAAACCACGAGCAATAATGCGCGGAAAATGCTTTCGAACTTGCTACGCACCCACTACGCGGTCTTAAGCGAATACGCGCAGTAACGTGTGCGCCTTTTGTAATGGGTGGACGGCTTTGAACCACGATGTTGTTATGATATTCACATGTTCTGACGCCCGATGCCAATGTACGCTTGTACCACGCAATATTACTGCGATATTACTTGCTGTATTCTCACGCCATTATACAAGACGCGCGTGTTTGTAAAGCATGAAAGTTATTTTCACTGCATTTCCAAGCAGAGGAAGTTATTTTGAATGTAAGTACCAGCAGGAGCGTGGCTGCGTGGTAGAACACCTGCTTGCCACGCAGACGGCCTGGGTTCGATCCTCACTCGGACCCGGAGATTTTTAATATTTGTTTTATTTCCATCTTTCTCCATTTTTCAATCACGGATAAGATGATTTTTCGCTCACAACCAACGATGCCGACGCCGACGCCGGAATTTCTGCGAAACGAGCTCTTTAACGCTATGGCGTTAAAATTGCTTGCTCTATGCGCTATTGTTCATCGCCCATGCGCCGCTTATCATCCGCAAACGAATGGCCCTACAGAGCGCTTTAATCGAGCTCTTGGTGACACGCTCGCGATGTATGTCACACCTGATCACTCTAATTGGGACCTAGTTCTGCCGTTCATAACCTACGCCTATAACACCGCGATGCAAGCTACAATCGGTTTTTCCCCCCTTTTACAGCCTTTACGGCCGTCATCCTTCGCACACGATTGACACCATTCTGATCTATCGACCGGACGCGTTTCAGTGCCCGCCTATCTTAGACGCCGCCAGACACGTGGAAGAATGCCGCGAGCTGGTCCGCCACCTTACCTCAGACGACCAGAACCGTCAAAAAGTGATCCACGATGCCCACAACTCGACTCCCGCTTTTCAACCGGGTACATTCATGTGGCTGTTAGTGCCGCATCGCACAACAGGACTCTTCCTAACTTCATCCGAAGTACGATGGGTATTACCGCGTTCTCGAAAAGACTTTCCCAGTCAACTACCTAATTGAACCTCTCACGCCACCCTCTGTAATGCGACGTCGTAACCGCGAGGTCGTCCACGTTCAAAGGCTCAAGCCGTATTACGGTTCCACAGTCCCTACAGACGACTAAGTCACCAGGATGGCTCCTTTTTCTCTGATGGGCCAATTGCAATGAAGAGGAAGTACATCGGCGTAAGGACAGCAGCGTCGAGTGTGCAGCAGAGGCTCGTGCAGCGAACTGTGCTCGGAACTGTGCGCTACCAGTCAACACACAGCATATATATATATATATATATATATATATATATATATATATATATATATATATATATATATATATATATATATATATATATATATATATATATATGCTGTGTGTTTTAACTGCTAGGCGCAAGAGGAACCTGAGCCGCCGGCGGCAGCGCGCAGGCCTGGCTCGCCCTACTACATTGTTATGGGAGCGCTAGCCAGGGACGCAATATTGAAAATAAAGTCACTTTAAGACTGAAAGCCATACATGCCAGTCGTACGTTTCTCAGATTACGCGAACGCTACAAGATATATATATATATTTATTTATTCATTTATTTATTTATTTATTTATTTATTTATTTATTTATTTATTTATTTATTTATTATTAGGGCGTTTCTTGATAAAAGCCTGATAACGTGCGTTATGGCTGGGGCCAAATTCGTCCGTGCTGGTTCGGGCATGCACAATAATATAGACAGCTGCCGAGAGACCTCGTCACGCACGAATTGCTTTATGAAGAGCCAACATCTCATTCTGGTCTCCGAGACTCAAGGCTGCCATCGAGTCACGTTGTTCCAAAGAGCGTCGTGTTTGGGCGCGTTTTTGCGCAATTTGTCAAAACTCTGGCACAAGCTGACCAGTTCGGCGACGATTTGTGAGTACTTGGATAACAACACTTGAAATGCGTCATCGGCTATTTCCTTCAGTATCTGTTTGATCTTGTCTGCTTCGAGCATCGATGGGTTAACACGCCTGCACATGTCAACGACGTCTTCAATGTAGCTGGTGAAGGTCTCTCCTGGCTGTTGAGTACGCTCGCGAATTCGTTGTTCTGCGGGGAGCTTTCGTACAGCGGGCTGGTCGAAGACTTGCGAACAGATCTCTTGAACGGATCCCATCTGGTAATACTGGCTTCGTGATTCCGCAACCAGAAACTAGCGACGCCGGCCAAGTAAAAGCTTACATAGGCCAGCTTAGCCGCATCGTCCCACTTGCTCACTGCGCTCACCTTGTGGTGAATAATTGAAGGACACTTTGTACATTCCAAAGTGTGTTAGGCGAAAAGCTTGCGGCCATTCGACTATGCCATGTCTTTTAGATGCGAAGCATCATATGCTCGGGGCTTTGTCCGTCCCTCCCGCGTCCGGCGTCCGGCGTGCCACGTCCGGTCACTTTCATTAAGTAGGGAAGCACCCACTATGCGAACCAGAACACTGTAGTACAATAAGGCCGTCAACCACCACCACAGTCACCACAGTCATGGCTGAGAGCACAGAGTGGCTGCTAAGCAATGGCTAGGCAGATGGTGGGCGCAAGCAAAGAATAACACGCACTACCGGTTGTGTCTGTCGCCCAGGTTGACTCCATTCCTTGATCTTGCTTGCATGTGTTTGCGGGGGGCCTTGTTCGTCCCGCGTCCCACACACCCACAGCGCATGCGCATCCCCCACCCCTCTCTGCTCTCCTACGCCCCCCCCCCTCTCTCCTCTAGGAATCCTCTACCAAAGCCTCGTCTATTTTATTCAATGCCAGTGCACAGGCTCGCCCCTCAATGGGAGCCGCCGGTCCGCCTTAGTTCAGGGAGTGGTCGTGATGCGACGCCACATGTTGGGTAGGGCTGCTTGCGTCACACGTGCGTCCGAGCGCTTTCGCATGGAGATGCGATAGACGCGTTTTCCCCCTCCAATATCATGCGTCTGTCCGATTTGTTCTTTCGTGCTCCTTCATTGTAGCTCGAAGCAATGCCGCCGCCGCCTCACAGCGCTCGTGAGGCACCTACTAAAGGCAGCGCATGCACTGCAGCGTCGCAGTGACGCGTCCCCATTGGTTGCCCGCATAGCGCCACGAACGGAGACGCGCTATCTCAAAACACCGTGTCTCTTACACATCCAGCGTGACAGCCAACATAGTGAACACGAGGGATGCAACACCCGCCCCACGGATCTGCGCACAACTGAACAAAAAATTACTTCATATGATTTCCGTCGTAAGGCACTGCATCACGGGTGCCCTCCCCCATGAACGCAAAGCACACGCGAAGGCTAGGCGATGGGTGAGAGTAGGAAAGGGCTAGAGGAGAGGGTGGTGAACGGCTGGAACGGGTGCATTTGGCTGGTATTGATAAAATAGAGGAGGCGTTGCCTCTACTCTACTGAGCGGCGTGTCCGACAGGAAGTGCGAGAGCTTCATACTCCGCTGGGGGCGCCACGGTAGTTCCGCGGTATGAAAATGACGCAGCGCGAGCGCCTCATTCTCTTTCCAGTGCAGCGCCGCGATGAGCGCCCGGGCCGTTGCCGCGAAACGAGAGCGACGACGTTTCTCCCGCTCAAGCTAACCATGTCCCCCGCTGCTTCGCATCCACACATGGTTCCCTTTAGCTGGAGATGGGGAAGTTTTAGATGCGAAGCATCTTATGCTTGGGGCTATATCCGTCCCTCACTCCCACGTCCGGCGTCCGGCCACTTTAATGAATTAGGGAAGCACCCACTATGCGAACCAGAACAATGTAGTACAATAAGGCCGTCAACCACCACCACAGTCATCGGAGTCATAGCCGAGAGCACAGAGAGGCTGCTTAGCAATGGCTAGGCAGATGGTGTCTGTCACCCAGGTTGACTCCATTCCTTGATCTTGTTTGCATGTGCTTGCGGGGGCTTTGTCCGTCCCTCCTTCACGCCTCCCACACCCCCACAGCGCATGCGTCCCTCCTTCCCGCGTCCCACACCACCACAGCGCATGCGCGTCCCCTCCTCCTCTCTCTCTCCTCTCCTACGCTCACCCCCTTTCTCTCCTCTAGGAATCCCCTACTCTACGGAGCGGCGCCCGCGTCCCGCGTCCTACATCGCCACAGTGCATGCGCGTCCCGTCCCCCTCTCACTCCTCTCCTACGCTCACCTCCTTTCTCTCCTCTAGGAATCCTCAACTCTACGGAGCGGCCCCCGCGTCCCACACCCCCCACAGCGCATGCGCGTCCTCGCCCCTCTCTCTCTCCTCTCCTACGCTCACCCCCTTTCTCTCCTCTAGGAATCCTCTGTGGAGCGGCGCGCGCGACAGGTGGTGCGACAGCTGCATACTCCACTGGGGGCACGTAGTTCCGCGGTACTTCCGCGGTATGAAAATGACGGAGCGCGCGCGCCTCATTCTATCTCCTGTGCAGCGCCGCGATGAGCGCCCGGGCCGTTGCCGCGAAACGAGAGCGGCGACGTTTCTCCCGCTCAATCTAACGATCTCCCCGCTGCTTCGCATCCACACATGGTTCCCTTTAGCGGGAGATGGGGAAGTTTTTTAGATGCGAAGCATCTTATGCTCGGGGCTATGTCCGTCCCTCCCGCGTCCCACGTCCGGCCACTTTCATGAACTAGGGAAGCACCCATTATGCGAACCTGAACACTGCAGTAATATGAAGGCCGCCAACCACTGCCACAGTCATCAGTGTCATGGCCGAGAGCACAGAGAGGCTGCTTAGCCATGGCTAGGCAGTTGGTGTCTGTCGCCCAGGTTTACCCCATTCCCTGATCTTGCTTGCATGTGTTTGGAGGGGGGCTTAGTTCATCCCTCCTTCCAGCGTCCCGCGTACCACACCACCACAGCGCATGCGCGTCCCGTCCCCCCCTCTCTCTCCTACGCTCACTTCCTTCCTCTCCTCTAGGAATCCTCCACTCTACGGAGCGGCCCACGCGTCCCACACCCCCAACAGCGCATGCGCGTCCCCTCCCCCTTTTTCCTCTCCTACGCTCACCCCCTTTATCTACTCTAGGAATCATCTAATCTACGGAGCGGCGCCCGCGTCCCACATCCCCACAGCGCATGCACGTCCTCTCCCCCTCTCTCCTCTTGGAATCATCTACTCTACGGAGCGGCTCCGGCGTCCCACATCCCCTCAGCGCATGCGCGTCCTCTCCCCCTCTCTCTCCTCTTGGAGTCCTCTACTCTACGGAGCGGCTCCCGCGTCCCACACCCCCACAGCGCATGCACGTCCCCTCCCCCTCTCTCTCCTCTCCTACGGTCCCCCCCCGTTCTCTCCTCTAGGAATCCTCTACGGATCGGCGCGCACGACAGCTGGTGTGAGAGCTGCATACTCCGCTGGGGGGCGCCACGGTAGTTCCGTGGTATGAAAATGACGGAGCGCGCGCGCCTCATTCTCTCTCCTGTGCAGCGCCGCGATGAGCGCCCAGACTGCTGCCGTGAAATGAGAGCGGCGACGTTCCTCCCGCTCAAGCTAATTTTTTTCCCCGCTGCTTCGCATCCCCACATGCTTCCCTTGAGTGGGAGATGGGGATTTTTTTTCTTCTTTTTTTTTTGCGATAGTTCATTTCTTCTATTTAAATGTGATTGATGATCGCCACTGTCAATTCGGCGTTTGTATATGGCCCCAATACTAGCCTTTTTTTCTAGTATTGGAGCCATACAGTGCTTGCAATCAGTTAGTATTTGTTCCATGCTAATAACCTTCAATAATGCCGTCATTGATAGTTCATGAGTAAAACGAATGTGCATTATAAAGCAAAATGATCAGTGTTGGATGTCTTGTGCTATTAACATATGTTTCCCACATTCAAAAAGGAAACATTAAATGTGACCGTCATTTCATATATCACGTACATTATGAATATGGTGCACTTCTCATCACCTTTCTATGCCAAGCTACAGATATATTGGCACATATCTAGGATAGCGACCTAGGATAGCGACCTCGGATAGCGCCTATTGGTACCATCTAATCAAACATTTGCTATTCAACGATACTGAAACGTTTCGCCACGCACGACACTGGAGGCAGTACACTTACATCAAATCTAAATACATAGAGGTACTCAGACAATGTCAAGTATCATATATAATCAATATTTAATGAAGAAGAGACTGCAGCAAAAGTATGTGCTAGTGTAAATGTACATTTTTCTGAAGGAAGCACTTTTTACCACACAGAAACACTTCTGCTTTCTTTTTATTTGATATGGTATATCATTCCAAATCTTGACACCATAATCGTTTTCCATAAGTATTGTTAGTAGGTGGAAGTCTGAAATTGTGTTTTGTGGCACGTCTGGTAAGGCGGGAAGAGTAACAAAATATTGATATATGAATGGGCAGGTTGTAGTGAATGACGTTATGGAAGGTAAGTGCAATTTTTGGTGTCGTAAATGATCCAATAGTATTATTTCCATTTGTTGAAACAATGGCGCGCTGTGTTCATCATATCTAGCATTGTTTACTATTCGAAGTGCTCGCCTTTGTAGAATACGTATTGGGTTCTATATATGTTTTAAAAGTCCATCCCCATGAATCTATGCAATATAATACGTGACAATAAAACAAATGAAATAGAGCATTCGGAGTATATTACTTGAGAAAAATTTCTAGCAGTTAATAGCATACTGTATCCGGATCCTTGTGTAGTGCATGCAGAGCTATTATGATTTTGCCAGTTTAAATGGATATCAAAAATCACTCCCAGATATTTAAAATCTTTCATCTGCTCAAGCACGAGGTCATTTATTGTAATGCAAATTGCCTCATTACTTATATCTCTACAACGGGAGGGAGAAATAGTATATTTAGTTTTCTGAGCATTAGGCGTCATTTTCTTCACTGAAAACCACTGACAAATATTTTTTTTTTTAGTTCGGCATTAATTTTATGCTCTAAATCAGGAGTCTCAAACACGCGGGCCGCATGCGGCCCGCCAACCGGCTCTCGCTCTCGGCCCGCGGCCCACACATGACTATGCCGGTCCCATATTTTTTTTTTTAATTTTCATATTAAGCATGAGCGTGAGCTAAACAGGCATGATTGGTCTAAGGCATTGCCTTCCTGAGGCACACAATGTGGTCACCATGTGTTGAAGCGTAACCTTGAAACAAAAGCAGTATTTCAGAATTGACGTCCAGATTTTACAGATTTTAGAGATCGGTATCTACATGTTGTTGGATGGAATCCTGGCCCCAAATCTTGTTAAGAAATGACCCGTATATGAAACATGGGAAAGCTTTATTTTCAATGGTAACGTTTGCTGACAACATTAACGAACTAACTCGTTCGAACTAACCAACCAAAAGCATGCATTTTCGATGTTATGTTAGACAAAATATGGTCAAGTGCGTTCGCTGATGTACTGGTTACCCTCGTAGGTATGTTTATCAGATTACGAAAACTGAATGAAATCAGTAATTGTTCGTAAATGGTATCTAATCTTAGAGTCATGGGTGTCAGTATTCATGTCTCCAACGATTACAACTCGGTTGTTGTAATTCGCCGACATATTGAAGAAAATTTCTTATATGTTGCCTACAAATCGGCCAAAGTTAGAATTCAGCGGTCGACAAACGACGCCGATTGTACCAAAAGAGTGCAATTTAACAAAAAGGGCTTCTATATCAGGAGAACTGCATTTCAGTGATGATAGCTCTGTAAGAGCGTGTCCATTTTCATTATAAGCGCGACGCCACCGCCACGTGAGCAGGAGTCGCACTGATGCGATAGGGTTACATATCCACGAATATGCACTGTCTTTTCTTTCATCAAGCCCGTTTCCGTGATTGCTAGAACATCAAACGTGTGTACATGAATTGGTAGAAAAGTAAGGAGCAAGTTCATGTTTTTTTCTTATGCTTCGGATCTTGCAGTGGAAAATATTAGTACGCCTATCCCTGAGTAGCTGATCTACTTGAGGTATTGTGACTGCCATTTTATAGCGAAAGACACTTACGGTGGACTACGCAGACAAGTACCTATAATAGTTTGCCGCGGTTATTTTCACAGATGTGAATGACCTTCGAGTTCTTCGATTTCCTTGCAAAGATCATTACTTCAGAAACCCAGACGAATCTACAGTTTTTCACCTTTTTTTCCTTTGTATGACCTTACTTAGCAAAACTTTATTCTCGAGACAAAAGATTTCGTTCACTAACACGGGTACAGTTGTTGTGAAACCCAGCGTCGTTGTGTTCAGCCGGTCCTTTCTGCCGATTTTAGGACCTTATCACGCTTAGACCGTGACACAATCTTTTCTACGACATTTGGTACATTGTTGCTTTTGTTGGTACTTTGTGCACTACATCCAAATCTTGACTGGTGAGCTCAACACGCAGACAGTGAGTAATTTTTTCCACAACTTTTTCTGCGTTATCGTTTTCGGCGAAACGGACGCCTATCAGATCGATATTGTTACGCTGCGAATATTGCTGTAGGTCTTTCAGCTGTTTTCTTGTGAACCATAGTTCTTTCTTGACTTGCGCGTTCACTTTCTAGCACTCGAGGTTACGAGTTTTTGCATCATTGAGCACTTTGCGCAGCGATTTTATTTCGGTTTTCAGTTCATCAAAACTGTCTTTTGTAAAGTTTACAGATGCCCTGAGAGACGCCAACTCAGCCTTTGTAGCATTGTACATGGGATTTACATTTTTCATATGAGTCTTGATATCAGGGAAGAGCATCAATGAACTTAGTAGTCATCTCAAGCCGTATCTTTCCGAAATAGTTTACAGTACTGGGCGCTTTTTCGCTCAGAGCATTGGCGAAATCTCTCAGGGCATCTAGATTTCTTTTTCCATCCCGTCGACTTGTTCACAACTTCGTTTAAAAATGGTTCATCAACAATAAAATATATGGTTGCATCAAGTAATTCAGTTAAGGTAATTTAGGTAATTCAGAAATATTACAATGCATATTCCGGCTGCTGCGTTAGCACATTAATTAGAGCTATTTCCGACGCCACGCGCATTATGTTTTGGTTGATATATTGAAAGCGAAACTGAAACATGTTCAGGGACAGAGGCTGTGACGTCACCGTTATCGGCTGGTCGCTATCACAATTTTGGTTTTTTTTCTTTTCTTTTTCTCTTATTTTTCTTTTTGCGGACTTGACGGTTATTCATCTGTCGTGTTCGGCGTTTTGCTGTAGGCGTATTGCGTTTGTCCTGATACTGCGAATTTTAGGGGGCGAAGCTCCTTAGGCGCTAGCCTTGCCCGCCGTCCAGCTATGTACCGGCGTCCACACTACTATCACACCTGCTACACAGCTGTGAAATAACCACTTACGCCGTCTGTCTGTCCGTCCGTCCATCCATCTGTCCGTCAGTGCCATCCATCTGTCCGTCATCCACCTGTCCGTCGATCCGTCCGTGCGTCCGTCCGTCCGTCCTTCCGTCCGTCCGACCGTCCGTGCGTCCAAACGTCGATCCCTCCGTCTATCCGTATGTCTGTCCGTCCCTTATAGTAGTCGGTGACTTCAACGTAGACATTATGAACCTTAGGACCTGGCTTCGTCCACTCGTCATCGTTCACTTCATGGAGATGCGTGGGATGTTTTTCACATTCCAAAGTGTGTTTGGCGATAGCTTGTAACCATTCGACCGACTATTCCATGTCTTTTTTTCTTTTACACTCTCAGTGGGAAGGCACACAAACGAAATGTGTGCGTGTTTTCTTTTTTTAATTTTTCTACCGCGAATCGCAACCAGACGCGAGACTAATCGGCCTCCGTTCGCATGCGTTCGCATTTTCTCGCGCTTTGCGCCTCGTGCTGACGGCATCCGCGTTATAGCGCTTAAATAGACGGACACTTTGTAAATTTCAAAGTGTGTTCCGCGAACGCCTGTGTCCATTGAGACGGGGTCGGTCAGAATGGAACGCGATACACGCGTCTCCCTACTTGCATGATTCGAAACGCTGGGCACAGCGACGCTACGAAGCAAAGCGCGAGCGCTGCAGTGTCCGACGCGACCGGCACTGCGCCCCGGCGGCCACCTGGCGCCGTGCCAGGACTGGAGCGGACGGACGGACAGACGAACGATTGGACTGACGGACACGGACGGATGGTTGGACGGACGGACGGACGGACGGACTAATGGATGGACGCACGGACGGATGGACGCACGGACGGATGGACGGACGGATGGACGTACGTGAGCATGACACATTAAAGGCTTTCGCCTTAAACACAAAGAATGCAGAGTGTGTGGCACTATGTAACGGCGCCACGCAAAGACACGAAACATCGACGATGTGTCTTCGCGTCTTTTTCGACGTCATTGTTTCGTGTATTTGCATTGCTCTATTACATAATCATGAACCATCTGCCATATTTGCAAAAAAAAATTTGAAGGACACTTTGTACATTCCAAAGTGTGTACGGCGAAAGCGTGTGACCATTGGACTGACTACGCCATGTCTTTTTCAGGGGCGAAGCTCCTCAGGGTGTGGGTCTGCCCCTCCTCTGTAGTAGTAGTAGGTA
>JALIZH010000375.1:0-18155 GCA_030522465.1 Rhipicephalus appendiculatus
TTTTCAGCAGGAGGCAGGGATTCAAGTGTCCCATACTTCTTTGTTTTCGTCTTCTTGCATCTCTGGCATGTATCACAATACCGAATGTAGGTGGCAACATCGGTTACCATATCCGGCCAATAATATTGCGGCGACAAGAGTGCAAGTGTCTTCTTCACTCCGACATGCCCAAAATGTCGATGTGCGTTCTTAAGAATGGTTGGGCGTCGTTCATAGGGCACAGAGATCTTCCTTAGTCCTTTTCTTTTGACGATGACTACGTTGTTTTCCAATGAATACGTTCCTTTTGGGCGCTCATTGCTGCATCGCTGAAGTTCATCGTGGGACAGAAGTGGAACTATTGGGGCTCAGGAGAGTGCATCTGCTTCAACGTTGTTTATTCCCTTTTGATGTTTGATGTTTACTTCATACATCGATAGTTTCAACCACCACCAGCGGAAGAGACGACCTTGAGGATTCTTAATATTTTTCAGCCACTGTAGTGCAGAGTGATCCGTTACAACAGTGAATGGCTTTTCATGAACGTAGCAATGCCATTTATCAATGGCATCTATAATGGTAAGCCATTTTCTTTCTGTAAGAGCATAATTGACCTCGTGCTTAAGTAGTTTGCGGGAGTAATAGGCAACGGGATGTTCCTTGCTTTGTCGTCAGGTTGCTTCAGCACTGCACCAATGCCTTTGCCAGATGCATCACAGTACACAGTACATGGTCTCGAAATGTTGTATATGCGAAGCACCGGTTCTTCAGTTATGCGCTGCTTCAGTTCCCGAAAAGCTTGCTCGCATGCTTTTTTTTGTGTGTAAATATGCGCCTCCTATATTAGAGCACTTAGAAGTGCGATGGCTTTGCAAGAGATCCGCGTGTACTGTAAAGGAACCATACTTCGCAGCTTGCGGGATATATAGTATGGGGGCGCTGGCGAAGGAGAACGAAACAGAGAAGGATTATTGGGCGGGGGTCGATGACGCTCGATCGAGGCTCGCGCACCCCCTGCCGCTGAAGACGTAGCAGTCGTAGCCGCGCCTTCATAAAGTAAATGTGTTTTTCTTGTCACCTCCGGTATGTCTGTGGAAGCGTGGCATAAGAAGTCACAGCGATAAAACTTCAGATCGCTATATTGAAAACGACTGATCACCGACAATCCCACGATCGAAAGAGCAGCGACTGGAAAACAACGCATACAAATACGCATGCGACCGGAGCACCTTTCGAAGGCCGCAATTCTGTACGCTCGGCGAAGGCGAGTAGGCAAGTAGTACTTCGCCCGTATCCAAGAGCGCGAGAACGCAGAAGAACCGAACGCTGTGAGACTTGCTCGTCAGGATAGAATCGCACGGGCCATCAAGAATGTCAAAATTAGTCATAATCAATGACTTTGCATTACTTATGCGATACCTTACGGCATTTAAGATTCAGTTTCAGGACCACCAAACACAAAAGTTTTAATTGAATTCACAAACACAAATTTTACTGGCAGTGCTACTTTAACAGTTTAGAGCTTGTAGACGGAAAGTAAACGAGTTGTAGCGCGCAAAAATCAACCGTTCTCAAAGGTCTGATCGTAATCATCAGTGGACCTATACAGATCTTTGTACATACAGAACTTCCTGCACGAATTTGTGAATCTATTTATTTGCAGTCATCACGAAGAGGTTGAACCGGTGAGATCAAAATGTTTAGGTTCTGCAGCGACCGCATTTAGCATTTATGTTTTCTGTTTTTCTAGCATATAATTCGAAATCGAAAACTTCCGCGTCAGCATCACAAATTATTGCCGTTAGTCGTTTTATCACAAAAAAGTCAGCGTGGTTGAAATAGTATCACTCTTCGGAACCGTCCGCATTATTCGGAGAAGAGGCGAGTTACGAGACCAAAATGCCGAGAAAAAAATCAGCAAGTTTGCATTATTATAAAAATGTGGAAGGATTACATAGCTTAGCGCAATAATTAATGTGTTCGTGTTGCCTTGAAGTTTCACTGACACTTCCACATAGTAATCTTTTCTCTGTGCCCTTTTTTTTTTTTAGCGCCGGAAGAATATCTCTGCAAATGTAAGTTGCCTGGCTTCTGCGCATTCCTCTTCAGCTTTTCGGTGTTTTAAGCACATGATGCTAGCAATAATTATATTGTTTGATAAAATTTATGTTCAGTATTGTGCAGTTTGACGACCCGGCCTCAAACTACGTCGGGGCATCCAGACCTTGCCTACTCGTCACTTCGGAAGCCTGCTCCACGCCACCGATTTCAACGCGTAGAAAAACGCAACAAATGTATTGCGAAAATGATATATATATATATATATATATATATATATATATATATATATATATATATATATACATATATATATATATATATATATATATATATATATATATATATATATATATATATATACATATATATATATGGTTGAAGGAGTGGTTGCCGTATAAGTATAAGTATGAGAGGTGGCACTTCAAGAAAACTGCATTTATTACGTCGACGTTTCGGTCAGAGCCTGACCTTTAACAGGCTCTGACCGAAACGTCGATGTAATAAATGCAGCTTTCTTTGAAGTGCCACCTCTCATACTTATATATATATATATATATATATATATATATATAGTCAAGGGGGTCGGAGCATAAAAGGCAAAAAATATTTACAAAATATACAGATGGTGGTAGACGCAGCTGCAGCCAAGATGACGGCAGGAACAACGCGAGCGCTATTGCATTCGTCGTCTTTATCGCCTTTCTTGTGCATTCCTGTCGTGTAACACAACTACCCAGCCGCTGGTAGCGCCTTCTAGGCGCTAACGAAAGTATAGGATCGTGTGTGGAGAAGTATGGTTTGAGGCGAGAGACGTGCACGATATCAGTAGATTGCACTCCTCGAGCACTGGCAATGTGACCCACCACAGTATATTCCCGGCGGCCCAAACGGCATTTGAAAGAGGTGTGTTGAAGTGCTGCTGTCCTGAATACCTCAAGAACAGACGAGAGGCGACTAAGGTGGCTTTCAAATGTGGGTGCCAATATGATGACTTCATCCAGATAGCAAAGGACGTTTACCATTTGTATCCACGTAGGAAGGAGTCCACCATCATTTCAAATGTAGCTGGGGCGTTACACTAACGGATTGGCATAACTTTGAACGCGAAAAGTGAATCTGGTGAAACAAATGCGGTCTATTCACGGTCCCGATGATCGGCAGAAATCTGACAGTATCCCGATCTCAAGTCAATAGATGTGAAGTAGGCAGACCCGTGTGGGTAGTGCAGAGCGGCGTCAATCCGCGGCAGCGGGTATACGTCCTAGCGCGTTCCTTTGATTAAGTGGCGGTAGTCCACACAGAAGCGCCAGCTGCCGTCCTTTTACAGCGAAAGCTGTTATGAGATCACAACATGGGTCGTTTTTGCGCCGTAGTTGTCCGCCGCCGCCGCCGCCGGTGTCTGTAACCACTATCGCGCGAAATAACAAAAAAAAAACTAAATAGAAAACACTTATCACACAATGGGCATCGAACCCGGGTCCTCTGCGTGGCAGGCCAGCACTCTACCACTGAACTAGGCCGGTGCTTGAAACTGCGTCGCAAACTGACCCTATGCAGGCTTCATGTGGGGTTAGGAATTGCGTTAACATGAGTTTTAAAGCGTTTTAGAACCGTAAATCAACAACCAGGCGTCACACAATGCGAATTGCGTAACGAGTGGGTCGTTCAGTTGTCCAACCCATTACAAAATGGCATAATTATTCATCGTCGTCAGCCGCAGCATGAAAAAAAGTGCACATAATGCGTTACAAGTGTGTAGCGGCTACCACGCTTTTCCGAAGAATGACCAATAATGTCACAGTGGACGCTTCCCCACTACACAAAAATTATAGTGATTTATGGCGTAGTGGGTACCATGGCAGTGTGTTTGTAGTAGTTGCCCCAAGAGTTCTTAAAAAAAAATGCCCCCACCTCCCCGAAGGGAATCGTGAGGAAATGCGAATGCATTTCGCGCGCGCTTCACTCCATTTATATATGGTGGTTGTGGTTCGAAGAAGGAAAAGGCGCCTAATTTCTGCAGCCCGGTCGGGAGCACCGCGCTTTTTTGTGTTTTTTATTTTTTTTAAATTTTTATAATTTTTTTTCATATATAGCTTCTCCGAGCTTCCGCGATGCGAGAGCCCTCAGACGTCAGAGCGCGCTCCTCCTCTCCACTCACTCTCCGCTACTACGCCCGCACCACCTGCTACGGTTGCTAGGGGCGAGGATAAGAGCGGGCGCCCCCAGCTGTTGCTATGGGAGAGGGAGTGAGAGCGGAGAGATAACACCTGCCGCGGACAACGCCAACGCCGCACGACGCCGGATGCCTGACATAGCCCGACTATGAAATGCATTCGCATTTAAAACTGCGGAGGCGCAAAGCACGCAGTGATGGACCGGTTTTTCCTACTGGAACATGCCAATCGCTGCTAATGGGCAATGAGAGACAGAAGACTCCGACTGTACACAGAGACCCGCAGTCCGCTTTTAGTTAACGCGCACGCTGCGAATTTTTATTGCTCAACAACGCACAGGAGAAATCTCCCACCGGCACCACCTTGGAGGTCAAGATCCATTGCCATATATACGGGGTGGCCAGTGAACGGTTGTGCAGCGCGAGCAGTCGGTTTTTTCAACCAAGAAACTCGCTAGCAGACGCTGCCTGTGTCGGCGTCGCGAGGCGAGAGAGGGGGGAACGTAGAAGAGAGAGAGGGGGCGCGCATGCGCAGTGGGAGTGTGGACGCTGCGGGCAGAGATGCCTAGAGAAGAGAGGGGGGTAGCGTAGGGAGAGGAGAGAGAGGTGGGACGCGCATGCGCAATGGGAGTGTGGACGCCGCGGGCAGGGATGCCTAGAGGAGAGAGGGGGAGCGTAGCAGTTGAGAGAGGAGGGCAGGCGCATGCGCAGTGAGGGTGTGGTTGCCGCGGGGAGGGATGCCTACAGGAGAGAGAGGGAGGGAGGAGGCTTTTTATTTTAATTTTTTAAAGGGTTTGCGCATGCGCAGTAAGGGTGGTCACGCCGCACACCACCACCACCAGATTAAGCTTCGCCATAAGATGCTTCACATCTAACACCTGCCGGCGCTTACCTCCTCAACCTATCATCCTCCTCCTCCTCCGCGGACAACGCTGGACAACGCTGGACAACGCTGGATGCCTGACATAGCCCGACTATGAAATGCATTCGCATTTAAAACGCTCTAGAAAGGCTGCTCTTCCAGCTTTCGCAGTGACTGTGCTGCGCGTTCCGTGCTGGCGTGGCGTTTTTTCTATTCTTGCACGACCTGAGATGCCCATGGATTGTAGGATGGTTCGATGACGTCTTTTGTGAACATTTTTTCAACTTCATGATCGATTACTTGACTCTCCGCTGGGACACGCGATATGGACATCATCGGGTGGGTCTGGCGTCTCCAGCGTTGATCTGATGAGTGAAAATGGATGTCTGACCCAAGGGTGTTCATCAAAATCAAAGATGTTGTCGCGGTAGGATTTCAACAGGCGCCGAATATCGGCTCTCTGTGCTGGAAGGAGGTCACGGGCGCTCATCTTGTCAACGTTGCCATCGGCTGTGCCCTGTGTGGAGGAGAGAACAAATAAGCGTCCGCAACAAACGCAGGAATGGCCTCATCGATAGAACAGACTTTGGCCAGGTACATCCTATCTGGGATAAGTTGCGAGCACCAGCTGAAGTTCAGTATCACTAGAAACCCTTCATTATTTTTAGCTGTCAAAAAATGTGTCAAGGACAGGGGAGAACACGCACTTATCTGCCGAGCAGGACGTCACGAATAGGCGTCAACATATAATCGCGGTCAGGGAATAGGAGGGGAAGACCTCATGTTCACAACATACGTAACGGCTTGAGGTGTTAGTCGAACGTAATCTAGAGAAGGTGGACGCGGTTGAGGTGGTGTTGGAGCGTCGTAGTAACACGGCAGGTCAAGCTGAAGCAAGCCCGTACCACAGTCAATAAGGGCAGAGTGGGCGGACAGAAAGTCCATGGAAGGATAAGCTCGCGGGAGCATTTCTCGAGCACGGCAAACAGCACGGTTGTGAAGTGGTCAGCAACACTTATACGCGCGGAGCACATCCCAAGCACGGGAAATGTTCCACTGTCGGCGACCTGGACGAGTAGTGCCGTGGGTGGCGTTAGAACTTTCCTAAGGCGGCGACGAAACTCCGAATTTATCGCTGATATGTGGGCGCCTGCGTCCACAAGTGCAACAACGAGTGCGTAGTCCACTTTAACGTCAAGAAGGTTTCGTCGGGTCGGTAGTGTGTTCAGATGATTTGGCAGGCAAGCGGTAGGTGCAGCGTCAGCTCTGGGAGCTGCATCGTCTATGAGTTAAGCGCGGCACTGAAGTGACGAGGATGGGACAGGGAGAACACACACTAGCGCTCGTGCGTGTTCTCCCTGTCACGTCCTCGTCACTTCAGTGCCGCGCTTAATTTCATGATCATGTTGCACCAACAAGGCCAACAATCTACCCTTGGATCGTCTAGTTTTCCCGAGGCAGGCGTTCAGTCGGCGACGTTGGACGGCGAAATTGTGGCCATCGTATGATGGGCGACGAGAATGCGGCGATTGAGACTGATGGCCATGCGGCGATGGTGAACGACGACGATGCGGCATGGAAGAAACGTCTTCACTGGTGGCCTGTAGTGATTCGCGGTAAGGTTGGAAGCGTCCATGATCAATCTCTCCGTGACGGTTGTATCCATAGGATGCCTGATGCCAATACCACCGGCTGTTGCAATGGCGGGCCACGTGCCCAATGCGACGGCAGGTAAAGCAATTTGGACGGTCATCAGGAGTCATCCACTCGGCTGGATTGCGAGAGCACACTGGGTGGCTTTGACCTTGGCATGTGGAAGTGGTGGTCGACGGCGGTCGATTTGTCGAGAAGGAGCTGTGGCGCAGACAGAATCCAGACCAGCGTTGGAAAGCTCTCGGCGAACGATAGCATGCACCAGTGGTATCATCAGAGAGCTAGAGTAACAGGCACGGGAGCACGGAGAAGCCTGAGACATAACTTCAAATTCACGTCGGACTAGCTTTGTCACGTGCTCAGCAGTTAGCGGTGCTTGGGTGGCAGGTTTGTCTTCGCACGACCATGTTGCTGCTGTGTTGGCAAGTTGAGCGAAATGGTTGGGAAGTCGAGCGAAATACGTCGGCATTTTGTGGCCTCAAAACGCTGGCACTCATTTATGATAGCATCCACAGTGTCACAGTTTTTGCACGTGAGAAAATTGAAGGCATCATCTGCTATGCTCTTTAAAATGTGCGCCACTTTTTCGGTGTCACCCATGCCGCTATCTGCTTTTCAGAAAAGGGCAAGCACGTCCTGTATATACGTTAGGTATGATTCTGTCGACGTTTGCGCATGAGATGTCAACTCCTTCTTGGCCGCTGCGTTTCTACCCGCAGACTTGCCGAAAAGGGCGTGCATCTTTTCGTTGCACGCATTCCAGCTTCCAACTTCTTCGTGGTTCTCGAACCAGAATTTCGCTGTTCCTTTAACGTAGAACACGATGTTCGCCAATATAAGCGTGTCATCCCAGCATTAGTTCTTTCTTGTATGTTCGTACAACCGTGACCAGTCTTCGATGTCGAAATTGTCAGTCCCGCAGAACGCGCCAGGATCTTTTGCCTGAGGAAGACAACCGTTGGCCACTTCGAGCTCCGTTATATATTGATGTTACCCCGCACTTCCACCAAATGTCGCGGGGGTGAGAGTATAAAAGGAAGAAATATATTTACAAAATATATACTAGAGGGCGGTAGACACAGCTGTAGCCAAGATAGTGGAACAGCAATAACGCGAGCGCTATTGCATTCATCTTCAAAGCCTTTCTGGGGCACTACTGCCGTATAACTATATATATATATATATATATATATATATATATATATATATATATATATATATATATATATATATATATATATATATATATATATATAAGGAACAAGAAAGAAATTACGACTTTCGTTGGTTTGGCACTGTATATTCTTACTAACGTTTCATCTGGTGGACCAGACTTTGTCAAAGTAACAAGTACATCGTGGTGGGTTTCCTTATAAACACGCCTAAATGAGATATTTTCATGCAAGTCATTGAAGTACACAGAGTCGACATAGATTGATGCGCGCACATTTGGTACTCGTGGCAGTGAAGTCAGGTTACACACAGTAAGATAGATTGCACGCGCAGGTGATATGGCATTACACACTAGTGATGAGGCAGTATTATTAGATTGCACGGCACGTGGAGTCAAAAAAAGCAAACTGTCGCATAATTACTCGTCGCTTTCGGTAAACTTTCTAGACGTCACTGTGTTGCTATGCCAAGGAAAACTGCTGACTAAACTATACCGCAAACCTACCGATAAAAGCGCTTCTACATTTCCAGAGCAGTCATGTACGACATTGCAAGACCGCCATTCCTTATAGTCAGGCCCACCGCTTTAAACGATTGTGCTCCAACCGCGAAGATTTCATGGCTAATTGCGAACAACTTAAAACGTCCCTTACGAAACGGCAATATCCATCGGCTTTAATCGATGACGCAATAGGTCGAGAAGATAAATTAAATAGAGCGGAAATTCTGAGCGGGAAGCGTTCGTTCGAAAACCAGAATGGCACCAATCTTGTACTAACGCACACAGCCTCAGCACCAACGGTACATTCCATATTAAAACGCCACTATAATATCCTTGCTCAAAGTGAACATCTCAAGAGTGTTTTTCCTGAACCACCTCGCGTGGTATACCGACGGTCTAAGAATCTCCGAGATTTATTAACGTCATCAAAAGTAAATGAGCACAGAATAACTGAATGTGCACCTTGTAACAAAGCACGTTGCAAGGTGTGCGTACATATTCAAACAACACAGAAAGCCATTAGCACGTTTTCAGACTTTACCCTTAACATTCGAGGTTCGTTTAATTGCGATAGTTCTAACGTTATTTACATGCTTGAATGTACCGTCTGCAAAAAGCAGTACATTGGTCAAACAGGAACTTCATTTCGACTGCGCTTTAATAACCATAGATCACATGCCAATAAGCTTCCTAGCCTACCATTATCAAAACACATTCGCTTACCTGGACATTCTTTTGAAAATATTCGGGCCACTATACTTGAGTCAGGCTTTCGTTCTCATCACGATCGTGAAACCCGCGAGTCTTACCTAATCTATAAGTTTAACACCGTCTCATCTGGTATTAACGAAAGCCCAGGCACACTTACGAGCGTTCTCACTAAGCACCATTAATCATAACCTGGTATTCCTTGGGATAGGCAGCTTTGTGTCTAATATCGTTCGTGTTTCCTCTACGGTTACGTTGGTAATCACCCATTATAATCCACAATTTCGTACCAGACCACGTGTTGACGTACTGGGTTGTGTGTATCGTTTTCAGTGACTATGCTGTGCAATTCCAATAGTTTTTTTGTTCTCGCATTAACTTTGACGTGTTTGAAGGGTACTTGAGGGAAGCTAAAGAGCAAGAAAATTTATCTTAGTGCTGCGTGCCGACTTTCTGTTTGCTTTCTCAAACTGTTTGCAGTATAATGCTGGCATGTGATTACGTTACTACGAAAAAATTAGGTAAAGCGTAGATCTGACGTCATCCCCTCCTTTTTTGACTGCACGTGCCGTGCAGTCTAATAATACTGCCTCTTCACTAGTGTGTAATGCCATATCACCTGCGCGTGCAATCTATCTTACTGTGTGTAACCTGACTTCACTGCCACGAGTACCAAATGTGCGCGCATCAATCTATGTCGACTGTGTGTGCTATCAATGACTTGCATGAAAATATCTCATTTAAGCGTGTTTATAAGGAAACCCACCACGATGTACTTGTTACTTTGACAAAGTCTGGTCCACCAGACGAAACGTTAGTAAGAATATACAGTGCCGGGGTCCGCGTGATTCTTTTCCCACTATATATATATATATATATATATATATATATATATGGAGAAGCTTTTTCAATGGGCCAAACGTACTTGGTATGAGAAGAGACAACTTAGCGGTTGTCCGAATTTCATTTGCCAACTCCTATACCGGGTGTTCAAAGTTAAGTTTCATGGTTTTGTTAAAATTCAGTGCTAGGAGGCACGTGAAAACCACTATTGCAGATAAGTTATGTATTGAGGGGGGACACAAAGTGAGACAATAACTATCACTGTAAGCCGCCCAATTAACTAAGATTGACTAATTGACTTTTTCAGTGAGGGCAGCAAGCGGGCATGTTTGCATTGAAAAGTTGGAGGCAGTCGCGTTTCTACAGTTACACTTTGCAGAATTCTTCTAGCATGTCTGTGCTTCAAGATATCCCACTGCAATGTTTAATCGCGGTTTGCGTGAATACGCATGCAAGGCGGAGCTGATCGGCGCAATGTTCCTCCTTGATGTGACGAGAAGTCATTGCTTGCTATCGCCAGCCGGTAGCAAAAGGGTGATCATTATCATCTTTGCCTACGCCTTCAACCCGTTATCAGATTAAACGCTGCACGCAACTGCCGTGGCCCATTGGGGAGGAGCCCATCGCCAGTGCTCAATGTCTTACATGCGTAATCATACAAACCGCGATTAAACTTTGTAGCGGGATATCTCGGAGCACAGGCATGCTAGAAGAATTCTTCCAAGGGTAACTGTGTGGAAGTTCGACTGCCTCCAACTTTTCAATACAAACATGTCCGCTAGCTGCCCTGACTGAAAAGTTAATTATTCAATCTTAGTTAATTGGGTTGCTTTCAGCGATAGTTATTGTCTCATTTTGTGTCCCCCTCAATACACAACTTATCTGCAAAGGTGGTTTTAGCGTGCCTCCAAGCGCTGAATTTTAAGAAAACCATAAAGCTTAATTTTGAACACCCTGTCTATATATATTGTCATGAACTAGACAGAAACAAGAGACAACGCCTGTTCAATAGGCCGGCTGTTCTATTTCTCTCCACTTTGTCGTCTTTCTCTACCGCTTACCTCTGCCAGCCTGCTCCGTGCCCGAGCGCTTCTTTATGTCCGCTACACTCGGCCACGCTGCGAGCATGGAGCCCTGCCAAAAATAGCCCTTCTCTGCCGGTGGTTGTCTCCTCGCAGGTGAGGATTCAGAGGTCCTGGGCCTTGAAACACGATCAACAACGACGCCTCTGGCGGGCGGCACTGGCTACCTCGCGGAGGCCGGTCACAGCCCCACTGCCACTTGCCTTGGAAGTCGGGCGATGATCGCTCTGGTGGACGCCACTGACTGTGATGTTGTTATTCAGGCAGGACCGCTCCAGAAAGATCCATACAGTACGCCAGTTCACAAAAACACGTTCACACCTTTATTACAAACTCCACACATGGACAGACATGCACTAACACTTAATGGGCACGCGAGCTAAACAACATATATCCGCTTGCACTAATAGTGTCTGAGCAATAAGCGTCTCTCGCCGTATCGTTGTCGTGACACCGACGCCGGTCGCTCGAGGACGGTGCGCCGCCCGGCTCGTTGGCAGCCCTCAACGTGGGTCGGCCCTCGCCATGCTCCGACCCTCTGCTGCAACAGTAGCAGTAGAAGTGCTTGGGGCTGGTTGCCCAGCAGCAGCACACGGTCACCGCGTCTCGTCCCGGCAGCACACCGAGGTCGCGACAGCCCGTGTGACGGCAGCAGTAACAGTGGCCCACAGCGGGGACTCGAGCAACCGCTTTGGACGGCAGCGCGGTCAGCGGCACCTCGCCTGCTCCCTGGGCCAGTCGCCCAGCTGGAATGCAGGCCTCGTTTGCTCGGACGTCGGTCCCTCAGCTCTCAGGAACGGGAACCCCCGCGCACCGCCTGGTCCCTGGGCCAGTCACCCAGCCGGAGTCCTGCTCGGCCACGAACGCCGCTCGGCCTGGAACACGACCGTCGAGCACGGCCGAATGCACGGGTCTCGCACCCTCGAGACCGCGCTTCACGAGCTCCCGATGTCGTCTTCTTCGGTCCCGCACGGCACATACGCGCACAATCGCACTTCGCCACCGCACGGCACACCATTTTCGTTCTTGAAGTTCCGGTTTCGTTTCCGCGCACCACATATAATCACGTCACCCCCTTTTTTCAGAAAGTTGTTTACAACTATTCTAGCACAAGGGCGCGGGGCGAAACAAATAATCTATGCACTGGAAATTGGCCTGAGTGTTCACATGCACACAGTAACCGAATTCTACAGAGAGCACTGTATACAGTTTAGTTAGGCTACTACAGTACAAGTAGGTTTGTGCGTGTCGCCACTACTAGCCTATTAATTCACGAGTAAGGGCTCGTGATGTCAATGGCGAAGTCAGAACTGGCTACATGAGAAGGCCATCTCTTGCATTTTTTTTATTGTCTTGCGAGGCATTCCGGGCACTGTGCAACGTGCACTGGTGTTTCGGAGGTCAGACGAAGTGAACACTCCACGAGCGCCGTTTTCCCTGGTAGGTCAGGAAAAATCCCTGCATACTCCGGAAATAGTGTCTGCAGACTGCGAACTTGTTCAGCAGTCAAGTTTGGTGATAACTTGACACCTGTGCAGAAGTGCGTGCGATGCAGCACATAACGGTTCCCACGGTCTGATCTTGGAGAAAATGGGCCGATTCCGTCAACCGCGACCCTTTTAAAAGGTGTCCGGATAAGAGGCATGTTGCCTAGTGGTGCGACTCCGACTTTCCTTTTAAGGGTAGTTCTTTGGCACTTGTAGCAAGACTTAACAAAGCGTTTCACGTCTTTGTTGAGATCAGGCCAATAAAATTCTTCCAGGACACGATCAGTGGTTCTTTTGATGCCTTGGTGTCCTGCAATGATGCTTCCATGAGCGATGTCCAGTATGCCTTGCCGGAACGCTTTCGGAGTGACCACCTGCTTAAAAGTTCTACCAGTAGCAAGGCGGTAATGACGATAAAGCAGTCCTTTATCCTCAGTGATCTTGTAGCTGTGGCCCTTCCCTGATTTAAGCTCTCTGTTGACCTTAGCAAAGATAGCTTTCAGGGTCGGGTCCTTTCGCTGCTCCTCGACGAGTTGTGCTCTTGTGACGGCGGGTAAGAGTGCTGTGGAGACGCACAACGGCGTAATCCTGCCTTGCGCTTGTTGCTTGGCCTTGGCTTGGATCACGCTTGACGAAACAGACGCGTTGACAGGTGACTTGGTGGTATGAGCTCCCACCGGTAACTCATCCACCTGGGTACGAGTCGCCTGCTTCCAGTCAGAATCTGGATCGTACGGTCCTCTGACGCCTGGAAGATTTCCCAGCACAAGGTCATACAGTGGTTGATCCATACAAGCCACTTTCAGCATCCCTGTGAAGTACGGCGTGTTGACTTGCACATGCTTCCATAATTGCTAGCGAACACGCACAAAAGACGACATAGAAAGTAACAGGACAAGCACTAGCGCAGCGCTAGCGCTTGTCCTGTTACTTTCTATGTCGTCTTTTGTGCGTGTTCGCTAGCAATTATGCAAGCAGTAAATCAACACCAACTAGCCCAGCTCAATGCTTTAATGACTTGCACAACCGCTTCCGGGAGATGGCTAGTTCACCCGTCTAGCAGAACGACGCTGATCTTCTTGGCGGTCAAGCAGATATAAGGAACGAGTTCCCGTCGGACGATTGCCGTGTTGCATCCCGTGTTGCGTAGTACTCGAAGCTCTCTTCCTAGCAGTCGTCCTTCGACCACTGGCATCCCGTCGACCAGGAACCGTGTGGCGTCCTGCAAGTTCTCGTCGTCGTGCCGACGCGGGCAAGGAATCTTCCCTCCTGGACGTTTGGACGGCTGCCTAGGACGAGCCCGGGTAGGTTCCGATTCGGTACATGCGCAGGAAGAACTCGGGTCGTTGTCCACATGCTGGTTTCATCACGTTTCTGCTGCGTGTCCTGTCTTTCCACACAACTTGCACTTCAGCATCTGCTTAGGTGGAGTGCGGCAATCAGGAGCCAAATGTCCGAAACGATGGCACAGCCTGCACTCCAGTTTTGGTTTCTGCGACGTTTCGGTAGGCCTTGCAGAGGAATCCTTCGCGCTTTCAGTACCTTCTCCTAGATTAGGCAAATTCTGTGCCTCAAGGATGCGATCCGTCAAACTAGCGCGTTGATCTGGCGACTTACATTCTCGCTCCTTTAAGAAAACAACCAGCTTCGGATGGCAACAACGCGAAAATTGCTCAGCGATCACGTGATCCCTTAGACCATCGATGGTTCTGGGCACGTTAGCCATGTCGATCCAATGGTCGAAGTAGCTGGTGATTCTTGCTGCGAACTGCCTTCCAGTTTCGCCATCTGCTGCTCGCGCTTTCCGAATCTTTTCTTGGTACCCTTGAGCCGTGAACTGAAATCTCTGCAGTAGAGCTTTCTTTACCTTCTGGTAGTCAAGCGAATCGGCGGCAGTCATACGACCGATCACAGTTAACGCGTCATCAGTCAGGCACATGCTTACTGCAAGACCCCATTTTTCTTGCGGCCAATCCTGTCCTGTTGCTACGCGCTGAAATATCTGAAGATACGCGTGCAAATCATCGCGCTTCTCATCGAACAAAGGCAGTAGCTTCTGCGGATTGATGGGTGATGAGGTGCTGGGCGCAGGCAAATCGTCAGTTGCTGCTACTGGCATATTCTTAGCTCCTTCCTGAAGCTTTAGCTTTAGTTGCAGAATCTCACGCTGCCTCTCGTCAGCTTCTTTGGCTGCATCTCGTTCCGCGGCACGCTCATCCCTTAACTTAGCCTGTTGGGCCTCAATCCATTTGTTGAGCTCTGCACCCGAGAACCCTAGTTGGAGCCCGATAGCCGTTAGTTTCTTTACGTCCATGGTGCAGTATGAACGTGTGTCTGCACTCGAGCGAACTGTCCTCTTTCACTGGTTTAACGAGCGGATCCTGGCAGGCTCGCCAGTTTGTGATGTTGTTATTGGGGCAGGACCGCTCCAGAAACATCCATACAGTACGCCAGTGCACAAAAATACGTTCACACCTATATTACAAACTCCACACATGGACAGACATGTACTAACACTTAATGGGCACGCGAGCTAAACAACATATATCGGCTTGCACTAATAGTGTCTGAGCAATAAGCGTCTCTCGCCGTATCGTTGTCGTGACACCGACGCCGGTCGCTCCGGGACGGTGCGTCGCCTGGCTCGTTGGCAGCCCTCAACGTGGGTCGGCCATCGCCATGCTCCGGCCCTCTGCCGCAACAGTAGCAGTAGAAGTGCTTGGGGCTGGTTGCTCACCAGCAGCACACGGGTCTCTTCCCGGCAGCACAGCGAGGTCGCGCCAGCCCGTGTGACGGCAGCAGTAACGGTGGCCCACAGCGGGGACTCGAGTAACCGCAGTGGACGGCAGCGCGGTCACCGGCACCTCGCCTTCTCCCTGGGCCAGTCGCCCAGCTGGAATGCAGACCTCGTTTGCTCGGACGTCGGTCCCTCAGCTCTCAGGAATGGAAACCCCCGCGCAACACCTGGTTCCTGGGCCAGTCAACCCGCCGGAGTCCTGCTCGGCCACGAACGCCGCTCGGCCTGGAATACGACCGTCGAGCACTGCCGAATGCACGGGTCTCGCACCCTCGAGACTGCGCTTCACGAGCTCCCGACGTCGTCTTCTTCGGTCCCGCACGGCACATAGGCGCACAATCGCACTTTGCCACCGCAAGGCACACCATTTTCGTTCTTGAAGTTCCGGTTTCGTTTCCGCGCACCACATATTATCACACTGACTATGTCGTGACGGTCGTCGCACGAGGTTACGCCGTCGTTGTTCTGTGCTAAGGTTCAAACCATGTTGATACATGTCGGCGTGCTGAGCAGAGAAATACTTTCCCAACGAAGCGTGCCTGCGAGTTCGCACAGGTTGCGAGACCTGGCCTTCATGGTTTGATGCTGCTGCCTTTGCGCTGCCGTCACTGCACTCTCTTGTTCCGTGGCCGGAAGAAGGAATGCTCTTTGGTGGTTTCTCACTGCGTCCAGACGGATTAACGCCACCATGACGGAACCACATGCTGCAGACGCCAGGGTTGTGCAAAGGCATCATCTCGCTGCTATTTGCGAGTTGGTCGCCATCTGACCAATCAGCGTCGGATTCCCGATATACGCAGGCTGCCTCCTGGAGATCCGCAGGGCACTCAGGCGGTAAGGTTAACTGCCCGTCGTTGTCAGCTGAATTGCACGCAAGGTTGTCAGAATAGCCGATGCTGGCTCCATCTGCTTGGGGCGCATCGCTAGCTTCGGCCATGCCGCGGCCGGCAAATTCCGACAAAGCAGGCATGTCTTTCGTTAGTGTGTCGTCGGCAGCCACGGATTTATTGAGCAGAGCACTCGCACACTCGGCCAATGATTACCGTGAAGTAAGCGGATGTACCTCTGGCAGGTCCCTGAGGATGCTTTCGCTGCTGGCCATCTCAGACTGCAGTCTTCCAACTGGGCAACTCGGGGCCGATGAAATGCTCGGTGTCAAGCAGCGGAGCTTTACTCGGCCGCCATCTATGATGAGCTGAACCTCACCAGACAAGAGGTAGTCGGCTCCCAAACCATGTCAGCATGCAAGTCCTCGATGACAGGAACGGCTGCAAGGTAGTAGCTGCCGGCTTCGGTCTGTAACTGCAAATCCAGCGCACCGACTAGCAACGCGCTTGCGCCGAGGTCGCGCAGGGCTGCCTCGGACCAAGGCCGGAGGGCGGCTGGGGCATGGCGTCGGTGCAGCACAGTACGTGTAGCTCCGGTTTGCACAACAGCCGTAAGCTCACCGATTCCATCGAGGTGGACCTGTACCGTTGGAAGCGGTCGCGTTCGGTATTGGGTGGTTCGCTGCAGTGGCGTAGCCAAGGGCGGGGGGATTGGGGGGTTCAAACACCTTCGAAATTTTTCAGTTTTGCTTCCGTGCACGCACACATACAAACGCACGCACGAACATACATAAAGTATGGTTAAACCCCCCCCCCCCGAAAAAAATTTCTGGCTACGCTACTGGTTCGCTGTAGTGTATGCGGTGGTGCCACGCCTTCGATTCTCCCACCGAAACTCGGCGGCGGCAGGTCATACCTCGGGACTGGCTGCTTGAACAAGCCGAGTCCGGTGTTTGTGCGAGGGCATGATGCCAAACAGCCTGGCGGTGAGCTGCAGTGTTGAGCTGCTGCCTCGAGATGGTGCCCCTCTTGAGCTCCGTCCTCGGCATGCGTCTGGCTGAACTCGCAGTTTTCGTGGCAAATCCGGCCGAAAACAGAGATGCAGCCGTGCACTCCTTTGAAGCCAGGACGATTGCTTGACCCCTTCGTATTTATGCCATGCCTCGGCAGCACCACGAAGCCGGTCTATGGCCACCAGCCATTTTTGGTTGTCGTGCCAGGCATGGCGAGAACCGAAAGAATTGCTGACCTCAATCCACAAGGCAGCGTCGTCTTGGAAGCCTCGGAACTCCGGCACTGCCCAAACAGCCGATGATGACGCGGCAGGCGAGAACACGGAGTCGAACGGCGTGAAGACGTCGAGCTGCTTCGACAGTTGCGGGAGGGCATGCATGAACTCTACGAGACCATCGGGTGAGGCGCCCGTAGAAGTAGGGGCAGCATTTGCTGATGATACAGCATCCCCGGTGCGCAACGCTGCGGAATCCATGAACAAAGACGCGTGGACGGCGTCCGTTGGAGGCTCAGATGATGTGAGAGTCATCTGCACGGGACCCTTGCCATTCGGAAGTCGAGCCGCCGAGGAGGCCTGGACGCCGTCCCCGTACCGCGTTCGCAGCGCCGGGAGGTTAAGTTACGAGGAGGCATACACGCCGTCCCCGAACTGTGCCTGGTGCGGTGGTTCGTAGACGGGTTCACACACAGCGCGAGGGCCTCTCAAGAAGGCTGTCCTGTGCTTGCTGCGGCCACGCTATTCCAGCACACTTATTGATCTCATCGGCCCACTAAATTTGCAGGCTCCCCATCGCACGTTTGCCTTCTCTTGCAATTCATTCTGTTACTTATAATGACCAGCGGTTATCCTGCCTACGCGTTGCATGCCCTGCCCAAGCCGATTTCTTCTTTATTTTGACTGAGATGTCAATAACAGCCGTTTGTTTCCTTACGCACTCACCTCTCTTGTTGTTCCTTAAGGCTGCACTTATTATTTGCCTTTCTGCTGCTCGCT
>JALIZH010000377.1:0-45286 GCA_030522465.1 Rhipicephalus appendiculatus
CTTCAATCATTAAACATTCCATCACAATCCTCGCGATACCAGAACGAAGCTTCAAAATTTTTATACGCACACTGACTCCTCCTCCGGCCTTTCTGACAGTAACCGCATCTCATTTTCTGATGAGGGTTGTACTGCAGTTCCCTCTACACTTTAAATCTAATGCCTTTCTTTGCTCGAACTAATACCTGTAAATGCAGTTTTTTTTCCTCGTGCAATAGCACTTTGGAATTCCCTGCCTGGTAACATTCGTGGCTTGCCACTAAAAGACTTCATTATTGCAATTGATAGAACATCTTTCTAATGTGTAAACCACTTCATTTTCAATATTTCTTTGTTACGAGTGTCCTTGCTTTGCTATTTGTGTTACTTTCTTGCATTTTTTTTGCCGTTTTTAGTATTGTATAATGTCCCACTTCCTGCTATAGCCCTGTATAGGGCTGCAGTATGTATAAATAAATAAATAAATAAATAAATAAATAAATAAATAAATAAATAAATAAATAAATAAATAAATAAATAAATTTGTGAAAGGAAAGGACAGTGGTAGCAGAGAGAGCAAGGAGAGGCCTCCTGCTTGCGGTATGAATATCCCACACGACCGTGGGTCACCTGGGTACCAGTCACTCCATCAGAAAAACTGCTGTGCGGCCATAGGCACTGGTAAATGAATTTTGCGCCTGCCAGAAGTGGATAAAAAAAAAAGAAATGGCCACTGGTGGGGATCACAGCCGTGATTTTCGAATTATGGGGTGCGATGTTCGACATAAGGCAGCATTGCCTTTGTTTTTATGTCCACCTTAACTTTTTTTTTTGCCTTTATGTCGAAATATTCCACATCAATTAAAACCTATGTATAATTTCATTCATAAGCTTACTCCCGCATTTGTCTTGCGAACCATTCAAATGTCTCCTAGCTTGAATAAAGCCAAAGACAAGTATATGGGATTTATATTTTTTATTTACTTAGGACATACTGCCAATCTCATTTTAGATTTTTGCAGGACGGACAAGCAATAGATATCCTAAAGTAAATGAAACAAAGAACTCTTGCAGGATTGTTGTACAGACTTCTTGAGTAGCAATGTAAAGGTAAAGATGTACAGTACTCACGAATTGAAACAGGTCAATTTAGGGCTAAGTAACGTACATTATTCTGTTTCAACTGTCTTCAGTTCTTGCTATATAAAAAAATCGACCATTTTTTTTCTATTTTTGAACATGGCAATAAACTTTGATGGCCTTCTCAGCCAAATTGCTATCTTCACAGATTGTGCCCTGTTTAAAGACAGCTACTTGGAATCCCCATTTAATTTGCTAGTCGAGAAGCACCATTTCAACGCCTAACCCTTCTATAATCTTCTCGAGAAAACTTGGAGGTGTTAATGTATGGGAAAACAAGCTCCAATATCAGATATTCAATGTCATAGTTCTAAAATCAGATATAAATTTAATTCATCCATGCGCCAACTATCTTAGCAGTGCAATTTATTTATTAGCACAAAATGTATGCAACAAGTGTGTTTTAGTCACAGCTATTTTGGCACAGCAGAAATGAAAGGTTGGGCAGTGGTGGGAATAGTTTACACGTGCGTTTTGAGACACTTTCATTTAATAGCAGCGCAACTGTTTTTGGCATACATGAAAACTTGCGACTGGACTAATGCACTCAGGTGCAACCGGTGCCTTTTCAGCGCCTCAAGCTGTGTCCAGTCAGTTTGACAGCTTCAAACATTGCCAGTGCCTTCCCAACGACCCTCCATGCTCTGCTTGCTCAATTTCTGTGAAAGCTGCTGTCAAGATCAGAGCCAAGGCCGTATCCAGAGTTTCTACAGCCTGCATGGCATGGCCTGCATGAAAGCATGCTGCAACGTACATTTGTGCTACAGCATACCAATCAACAGTTGCCACAGTTGCGGCCATGTTCATTCTTACGGTTGGCTCGATCAGTCTTGGCAGCATTGTAGCACTCAGGTTCTGTGTTGTCATGGAGGGTATGTTGATGGCTAGTCTCAGGGAGTGTACAATATTTTCTCTTTGAAGTTCATTATAAGACCTCTCACTCAAGCAATGTATGGGGGACTATCTTCAATGAATTTATATCTGTCAAGGTTTTTACTAAATCTAGTAAGTACGTGAACTTGGCCAAGCTTGTTTTTTTTGCTGTAAAAGAGAAAAAGCAGTGAAGCATAAGTGCATTTCGGTGTTTCAATTTGTGTCGTTTATCTCTTCGTTTATTTACTAAATGTCCCTCCCTATATGATCACCATTATTCTGACACATTTTTTTTTCATCATTGCACAGTTTTGTATGTCTGTAGGTATCTGGGTGCCTTGTTTATGGCTGCAATGACTATTAGTTATTTCTGGAACTGGAGTGATAACTTGGACTAACTGTGCCTTCTGCTCCTGATGAAAATATACATTCTCATTAAGGTTGTGTCAAACAAAGAAATGAGCCCTCAATATTTGCTTCCTTCATTCATGGTTGCATATTAGTTAGTACAACACTTAGTATTGTGACTTTGATTTTACACTGCTTTATGTAAATGATGGTTTTAAAAAGAGTGTACAATGTGTAGCTTGTGTAATTTCGTTATGCATTTCACCTTCTAAAACCTTTGTGTATATCCCCCTTTGGGCACAAATTATGATGCAATGTCTACGAATGTGTGAAATTCACATAACATAATTCCAAAGCACTCACTATTACATTACAAGAAAGAAAATGAAGCAATGTGTTGTTTTGTGTAAGTTTCAGTCATTAATTGGTAATGGCATGTAATTAAATATCTGATTATTCTGCAGTCAGTTACCTTCCATTTTGACATGAAAAGGATGAAATCGTAGGCTCCAAATGTGTGCGCAAGTAGTTTTTGCTTGTATTCATTTTGGGAACAGAAAAGGACTTAGCTCCTGGAGTACGGCACGTCGAACGATTCATCGAACACCACAGTGCCTTCATCAAAGTGATCGGTTACAGTCATACGTAGCACATTTAAGTCAAGTCAAGACATTATGGAGAAGCTTCAGTTCATCCAATGAGCAATGTTAACGAAAACTCTAATGGTGCTTTCACTCTTAGTGCATTCATATGTGAGAGACACACTGCCCTACATAGTGTGCTTACAAATCATTTGAAATAATGAGTTTCTTTTAAACTCTACTGTCGTTTACCTTAGCTCAGAGTGTCTATTATTGTGTTCGCTCATTAAGCACAACATCACAGTTGGCTGCATGCAACAGTATTATTTTAGTTTTGATTCACAAGCAATTGATGGCACTTTATGTACATTCCTTACTCATTGACACACTAGCCTTCTTTTTGTCCTCATGAGCAGAGCAGCTAGGTACCTAGATGGAATTGTTGTGACCACATTGTCACCCAGTGTGTTCTAATGAATGAATGTGCAACAAATGTGGAAATATGTGGACTGTTTCAGGATGTAAAGTGTTTCTTTTGTTGGATAGCATACCTTAATTTGCTTTTAATATTACATATTTAGGATGGCAAGGAAAAGGAGAATTGGGGTATTTTATCATTTTAAGTGTGGGCTAGTGTGCTGTTGCTTCACAATGCAATTTAACATTGCATTTATGCTTATCAATTTCACTGACATGTTAGAAAAGTGTGATATTGCAGTTTTTTACGTTTTAATCTTCAGGGATGATGCAGTCATTTCATTTCAGCAAACGTGTTTTATGTAGATATGTTGTGTGAGCATGCCATGAAATCGTAGTTTTAGTGCTCTGTTGGTAGGCGCCATCATTTGCTTGGCTGCTCTGTCTTTTTAATATTGATGTTATATTATGTTTTTTTTAGTTGTATTTCTGCACCTGTATGTATATGTATTGTCTATGAATCCATATTATTCAAGCTCTAGCTATAAGTCAGACCTGGATAAGCTGTAACATCACAGCAGTCTGAAACCCCCCAGCTTTGTCATCGTGCGAATAAACATATTTTGAAACTATATGTGCATGCACAGAGTGCCCAAGCTAAGGTTAGCCATCTTATAAGTACAAGAAAAGCTTCTAGGCTTAGTCTGGTGATACATTTGCTTTGGACAACAATTCACTGTTTGTGCCTGAGAGGCAAATCCATGAGACACCGTGTGACTTTTTTACTTGCATAGAACGCGATGTTTCGTTCATAGAAAATGCTGATCTTTTGTTTACAACTAAGGGCACCAGTGCAGACGCCGGAATTTCCACTTGAAACGAGCTCTTGTACATTATCATGTTAATAGGGATGTTTGTATTGGTTGGAGTAGTAACGGGTAAAAAGTTGAAAGGCCAGTAAAAAAAGACACAATGCCTTTGTTTTCTATGTTGTTCTAATACTGGTGGTTTGTTTTTCGTGCTGTTTTAAATTAAGACTGCACAGCACCAACCTCCCTAAGCCTCCACGTTTGTGTACGTTCACGGCGGCAATCGCACAAATTCAAACATACGAGAGGAAAGGAAAGAACAGCAGCCAACACAGTCTCGCAAATGGTGTTTATTGCAGGGCAATGCACCGGTGATAAAGGACAACAATGATGCGTACTTAATCCCTCTGTATGCAGAAATGAATTCCACAAATAATGCACCACAAGGTCTCCCAAAATATTTTAAGAGTCCACATCAACTGCATGTTTGCCTTCAGTGTATTTTCAGTTACAGCAAGGGCATTTTTTCTGAGGTTGGAGCCATATATAACACATTGCAAAGAAATTTCTCTGTTTCGGTATAGTATCAGAATTGCATCCAAACTTGACCTCTATGTATAAGCAGCAGCTGTTCACACGCAGTATTAAGTATGGTAATTATTTACAGAGACATGGGCACTTGTGGAAGGCATCACTGCATCTTTGCAAACATCATTGGATCATTGCATGCCAAATTTATCAATTACTTGGCTTACAAGTGCAGGAACCATTCTTGCCTGCCTGGTGCTGCAGTCTGATTCCATGTAGCATATGACGCATAGTATGCATTGCTTTCCTGTTCTCGCGGTGGATTTGCAGGTTCCTTGCCTTTGGCATCCCTGGAGGAGTAGGATTCACTTGTGCACGTAGAAGGTGGACTGCATTCTTGCCGGCAGTGCACCTGTGTGACCAAGGACACAACAAACACGAAAAGATACTTCTGTCTACATACAGGCGAACACGCCTTCCAGTGCCACCTGTGTCTAGTTGCATTCACTAACGAAGAGAATGCATTTTAGCACCATAGTTATTGTATCACAGCAGTGGTGGTAAGACGGTAGAGCCTCCTCTGCAGGAGTCGCGTTATGCTATCTTCAGTGTTACTTGTCACTGATCAGTTTTTCTGTTTGGGACAGAAGCAGCCTACCCCGGTGCTCATTAGTGTAGGTACTTAATTAGAGTACATGGCTTTTACTGTGTAATCTGTTATGAGCAGACTGCAATACCTGATTTTGGCGACCGCATCTTCTCACGTCGGCATCTGGCGCAGCTGTGACACAGGAAAAAAAAAACAGCGTGGTATATAAATTTCTAATTACTCACTGGCTGAATTCTCACATGTGTGTTCTCTTCGAAGTGCAGCACTTCATTATTACTAGGACTCATGGAAAAGAACCTCTAAATACGCTGCGAAATGTAAAATATTTTACGTTTAATTTCCTGGAATCTAAGGTCAATGGTTTCATTTTTATTAGGGGTGTGCGAATATTCGAAATTTTGAATACCTTTCAAATATTTTTTGCTATTCGATTGGATTCACGCTGGAATTTAACTATCTGAACTTACCGAGGACAAATGCAGTCAACGTCCGACTGGCAGTGGCCCCTGCATATTTTCTTCACCCCACCCCACTTCCGTATTGCGACAAAGCTGCCTTTCAGGTTCTGCTATGGTTTCAAATGTATTGACTCTAGAAAACGCTGGTTCCAACATGGAGATGATAGATGTGACAGAGGTGGGGGCTCAGTTAATGCTGTTTTGGACCTGAAATTTGGCCAACACTTTGACTGCACCAAATCATGTACAAGAATACAATTCAGCCTCTGCATTGCCTCATTCTTGATAAGACAACTATGAAACACGACCCAGCCAGCAATTCCATTAACCTAGCCAAAGAAACGCTTTCATGTTGCTATGTCATAAGAATGTGCTTATGAATCCTCTCCAACTTTTTTTTCTGCAGTTTCGCTTTGAAGTGTAAGAAAAATATTCTAGATATATTCGAGAAATATTTGAAAAATATTTAATTCAATTCGCTTTCACACTTCACTATTCGAATTCACTTCGCAACCATAATTTTGCTATTCGCACAGCTCTAATTTTCGTGTAGCCACAGCAGCTCTGTTTATTATAGTCTTCCCACATATGGTGTGCTGAAATGAGGAAACAGATACCTGGTGCATTGGTCTGGTTCACTTGGCATGCATATCCTATATGCTACTGTATCGCAACACTGCAGACATTCAATTCCATGTTTCTTTCCAAATTCAACTGCTCAAGTTTATATGGACCTATGTCTAGAGTTTAACGGAAGGAATAAGGCACAAACGAGACAAACACAAAAAGTGACATGGAGTGTGTTCATCTTGTTTGTGCCTTATATGCTTTTGTTAAACAGGCACCAACTAGCTCAACCAAAAAAGTTCTACTATGTCTAGAGCGTAGAGCGCGATAGCGTAATTGGGCCCCATGCGCAGCGCCTTTTCATTTGCTAGCTTGGCTTCGATGCATGTTTGAGTGTACTGCGTTGTTTGTGCTGGCTTTAACAGTGTTCTGTGTGCTTTTGCAGATGTGTCCACCTCTTCTACGGAGAAACGAAGATGTTGTATGCTTTGGATATTGCTAGAAATGCATTGCACCAGCCTTTTCTTAGAAATCATTTACTATATTATACTTATGTCGCAGTTTATTACACCGTGAACGTGATATTGTGACAGCGATGTGACCGTGTCTGCAGACTGCTGCTAAGAATTTGTTTTGTTTAATGTGTGAAGCTGACTGTTCACTTTCTGCAGTGTTAGGAACTTGAATTTCTGCTCTGTCAGTAGCTTGACCACTTGGTACATCCTAGTGCTTTTGTGTTGTGTGTTCCTTAACCTTCGTCCCATTATTGTGTTATTTTCAATATTTTCAATGCACTGTCTGGGTCGTCTTCACTCGGTATGAGTAATGTACTGTGATGAAGTGGAATATCCACTCGTGTGTGTGGTAGCATAATTGTCTGAAACATTCTCTCATGAGCAGGTTGCTTCACATTCTCTGGTATCATTGTTTTCATTGAAGCAGGTATGAACAGATTAAGCATAAGCGTGCGCAGGGTTCCCCTTCAGGGGGGGGCAAAGGTTCTTCGCAGCGCCCCCCCCCTCCCTATTATGTAAATGTATAAGGCTGACATTCTGCCCCCCCTATCGCCCCCCTACAATGTATAGGGCTGACTTTGCAACCCCCCTTCTTGCCCCCCCCCCCCCCATCCCCGTGCACACGCCTGTGAGATTAAGTGTTAAATGTGTAAACTGTGCTAGTGCACATGGAGCAACAATTCTTTGTGTAATCCACTTAAATGTGCCTTTATTCTGTACCGCCAAAAACTCTGATACCATTATATCTCTTGTAAATGTTTTTTTCTCCCTTTTATTTTCATATTTCTTGCATTATACGAAAAAAAATTGGCCGTTTAGATATAGCCTCAGAATTACATCTAGATTTCATCCCTATGCATTCAGAGGAGCCTTTTGCATGCATTAGACAGAGTATTTACGTACGGGGAGATGGGAATTTTTTGCAAAACATTTTGGCATTGTATGGTTACTAGTGCAGTAACATGTGGTTAGATTAGGCAAAGGGTGATCGTGCACTTCATTGACAAGTGCAGAGACCTTTCTTCGTTGCTTGATGCTGTACTCCAGTTGCTTACAATACGTGTCGCATGGTTTTCATTGCCTTTCTGTTCTTCCTATGGCTTTGCAGGTTCCTTATCTTCGGCGTCTCATGAGCAGTACCATTCAATCGTGTCTGTACAAGGTGGAGTGCATTCCTGTCGTCAGTGCACCTATGTGACCAAGAAAAAGGCACACATGAAAGACCATATTTGTAAACACACAGGCGAGCGTGCCTTCCAGTGCCACATGTGCCCAGCTGCATTCTCTCAGAAAACTACTCTCACAACACACATGCGCACCCACACTGGAGAACGTCCCTTTTCCTGTGACTGCTGCAGCGTATCATTTTCACAGAAAGCGACTCTTATTAGACACATGCGCACCCACACTGGAGAGCGTCCTTTTTCCTGTGACCAATGTGATGCATCATTCTCGCAAAAAATGACCCTCGTGGAACACATGCGCACCCACACTGGAGAGCGTCCTTTTTCCTGCCGCCAATGTGATGCATCATTCTCGCGAAAAAAAACCCTCGGGGAACACATGCACACCCACATTGGAGAGCCTCCTTTTTCCTGTGACCAATGTGATGCATCATTTTTGCTGAAAGCACACTTCATTCACCACATTCGCACTCACACAGGAGAGCTTCCCCTTTCCTGTGTCCACTGTAATGCTCCGTTTTCTCAGAAAGGCAGCCTGAAAATTCACATGGACCGTTGTCTTGCAAAGAACTCGTTAAGGTCAGATGTTTACAGTGTTGATGATGGAACAATACAGTTAATTGATTAATCAAATTTTGGTGGGGGAAAGGTAACTTCTAATGTGCTTGAAAAGGTCCTTGGATTTCTTAGCAATTGGGTTTAGAGAGAAATGTGTCATTGTTAATGAAAATTATCTGAGTGTTTTTGAGTGATTATTTTAGCTGTGCCATAATACCGAATTTACACGAATATAAGTCGACTCCAATGTAGGTCGACCCCCCCACAAAAATCGCTCGGCAAAAAAAAAAAAAAAAAAGCACTAGTTTTGGTTTCGATTTTAAGTCTACCTCCCAACATTGGATTGTCAAATTTGAAAAATGGGTCGACCTATATTCGTGTAAATACGGTAATGATCTGACTTGCCTTAAATGTTGACTGGTTAAAGATGCATTCATGGCTGGAGCATTATTTAAATTCCTCAATATGTATTTGTTTAGAAGGAAAAAAAAAAACAAATGCGTGCTATTGAGGTCTGGCCATTTTATTATGTGTAAAATTTTTTTCTTTCTTCCAAGGTTATCAACACAGGAGTGGGTTGGTTTTACGTTTTATGTCAATTTGCAGTTATACCTGTAGTCTGAGCATCAGTATGATGAAATTCTGAACCTAACAAAAAATTTAACCTGTTTTGACCACGTCCACAGAACACAATACGTATTTAACTTCAGTTTAAGGGAGCGTGTTTAATTGCTTCTTTCATATAACAGTTTAGTGCTGAAATGAGGACCAAGGCTATACTGTGGAACTTTTCTGGCCAGTGGTTGAACAGTCAGGTTTTTTACTTGGGAACACATTTCTGAATAACGTGTGCCACATGACAGAGAATAGCCATTGATCAAAACGTTTTTCTTAGCAGCCTCTTGGGGCAAGGAGGTGATGAAGTGCTAAGTGCCCGCCTTCAATATCTTGCTTATTGAGCTACGGCTGCAGCTCTCACTTTTTGTTTATCTCAGTTTGTTTGACTTCATGTCATAATAACGAGTATTCTTCAAAGACTACAAGTATTGCTCCCTCACCTTTCCTTGTCTTAATTATTGGCTTAATTATCATGTGTCTAATAAATAAACTAGCTCCTCAATCCATTCCTCTTCTCTTGTTCACCTTCAGGTTTCTTAATGGTATGTAGAACATATTCAATTGCTTAACCAACTGCAATATATCGGGCTTCCAGGAGTCCTGTTAACAACAACCCTATTTGCACGATTCAATGCCTCTAATGTCCTCACAACTGAGAAGCCTCTAATTAAGAAACAAGGGACAGACTGTTGTAGTGTATGGTCTACGGATATTCAGATAACAGACGCAAGAGCGTGCAGCCATGTGCTTGAATTCACTTAGAACAGTGCTCGCAAGTTCGTTCTCATTAATCACTCACAGAAGTCAAACATCATCTTTATTTTCAACCTCCTGCATACCCTTCTAAAGTTTTGGATATTTTGTATTTGTAATGAAGTTTCTCATTTTGTCGTGGCGGGCATTTCATTCGTCCAACCAGGTCCGCGCCTATCTTGCCCTGAGCTTTAAAACGTGTAGCTGGACAATGCCAAAGATAATCTTTTTTTTTAATTGTTGCACAAGACGGGAAAGACTTTCATGCCCACTTTTATATTTTAACGTATTATACCCATTTCAAAACATTGAGAAAGTTGTATAATGTGTGAACTTAGTGTACTCCATATTTGTTTATTCATTTATTTATTTCCTTATGGACTTGTTTTTTTTTCATTCCCAGGCATATTCTTCTCATTTGCTTCATCTTTCACCGCTGTTGCTTTGCCATAGGCTGAACTTTCAGTGCACGTTCATTGTGTTTGCGATGCATATTAGTTGTTTCCAGGACTGAAATGTTAACTGTAACTCAAATTGTTCCTTCTTGCCTGATGGGACCAGCCTGACAAACACAGTGTCCTTAATACTCTTCTAGCTCAATATTTGACATGATGAGCTTCTGTTAAACTGTGCTTTCTTTTCCTTGGTTCATGCAGTCTCTCATCATAGTTTCTCTTAAACTGCAATTTCATGGTTGCCTTAGTGAAAATTTATTTGAGTTGTGATTCACAAGCAATGGATGACATGTAAGGTAGATTTCTTACACATTTACACTTTTGCTATTATTTTTTGTTCCCATGACTGTTGACGGCAACATCTGCATATCTGACTGAAATTGTGCTTGGCACACTGTCGTCCAATTTATCCAAAGGAATCAGTGTCCAAGAAGTATTCAAATATGTGTGCCTTTTCCACATAAAGTACTACTCATAAGAGAGTGTTTTCGTTGTTTTTTTTAGATCGCCTTGACATGCTCGGGTTGCTCGATAATTAAAGTTGATATGAAAAAAAAGAGAACTCGTGATGTTTCTTGATGTCTGGTATGGTCAAGTCTGCTGCTGCTTCTCAATGCCATTTAAGATTTCATCTATCCTTACCAATTTCACTGCCATGGGAGTAAAGAATGAAGTTGTATTTTTTTCTATTATGCCATGCAGAGAAGATGCAATTAACCTAGACAGCTGTAGGCAGTGAACAAAGATTGAAATTTTTTTGGCATCCAACGAGAAGCTTTTTTTTGTTGCCTACCTTCAAATGTACTGCCTCTTTGTATTGCACATTACTCCAGATTTGTCAAATTAATTCCTTGTACTGCACCTTTTACATATTGTAATTTTACAGCATTCATTCGCTGCCATTACTGCAGTTTTGGGCAGAGTGGCTAACGGTACTTTTTTAAATACTTGGAAAGACGGTATTTTATTTTAGGAAGCATAATATATGTAGAAATTGTCGAGAAGGATGTGATGAATGCTTGAGTTTTCACGCTGTGTTTGCAGGAACCATCACTTCATTCCGGCGTGTCTGTTCATTCTGCAGCATGCACTGAATGTATTGTCTCTTAATCCATCTTAGTGGGCTCAGGGACACAAGTTACCAGTGGATGAGCTCTGAATTGTAGAAATTTTAAGCCCTGAGAGGCGCTGTTTATGCCTATGTACATTACAGTAAAAATGTAGTTGTATTCACAGATTCATTAAGCATTGTGTGGGCATTGCACAATGGCAATCCACATAAAAATGCAGCCTTTAATGATCTTGGACAGCATTTAATTATGGCGTATTGAAGCACTTCAAATGTTAGTTTGCTGGGTGCTGGGTCACGCTGGTAATGACTGGAGCAAGAAAACAGGCCCTTGTGGATCAGTGGCCTTATAGAGAAGCAGGCCTGACATGATCGGTGTGCCATACCAAGATCTGAAAATGCTTGTGCCGTCTCTGTGACATCGAATGTGCTTGTGACATCTTATGTTGTTGCTCATGACATCTCCGGTACCATCACGTGAAAGCTAGATTGATATTACACACTCACATTGCAAATAATTTGTCACGGGGTTAAAACGATCGCTGATTTTATGCGAGCACCCTTAGTATCCATGTCCATAGTAGACACTTCTTAAAAGTACAGTAGCGCTCAATATGAGTTGCAACATGCTGGCTGTGGTTAAAGTGACCCCAAGCCTGAACAATGAAACCGAGAAATGTTAAAATTACACACGGCTGTGCTATGCTGTACCATTTGTACCCATGCCAGCTGGTGTTCACATGTTTTACGCTCTGCAGTATTGAGTTCAGAGTAATAGGAACTTTTGATGGACTTGTACGAGATGAGGTCACTGTTGTTGCTTCAGTGACGTGTGCTTTGGATCATGGAGTTGCGTAACTATTCACTGGAGGGATATTTGGTGCTCAGTCAGCACGGGAATGATGGGCAACAACTGTTATGTGACACATGGGCAACAACTGTTATGTGCGACTGATTCCATTTACATTGGGATGTTTGGCTTTGCTGGCTTTGTTCTCACTTATGCCACAAGAACTGGTCTCTTTTGTGTAAACAGCTCATTTAGCTGTTCTTTTTTTTCAACTCGACGTTCAAGCTATTTTATTCAAATATGAAAATGTCTAACATTGCTTTGATCTCATGCTGTCGTACCAATTAACAACTGCTGCTTTAGGAACAGTAGTATGTTAAATGTCTAATGCGGTGCTCAGCTTTGCCACTTGGATCTCATTTTCACCACAAGTACTGGTAGATTATAGGTCATCTTAGTGCGTGTACAATAAACAGCCATGTTTTTGATTGTTTGTTTCTTGAAGTTTGTGTTGATCATTGTGTGTGCAATATGTGTCATAGTAAATATTTATATTTATGAGACGCTTTGGGGATGTCTTGAACTCCAGGAATCGAATGCAGAATTTTGCCATGTATCACTAAAACATCAATAGCTGTTCCTATCTAGCGCTTTTCTGCTCCAAAATTTACTCCAAAAAGCGAAATGTCGCTTCCAATTCAGTGATGGAAGTGTTGCTCCAATTGCTCCAAAAGAGAAATGCTGCTGCATGCTGCTCCAAACTGTAATATTTGTTAGTGAATACTCTGCACCTGCTTCAAAATGGTGCTGAGAAGCTGAAAACGATGAACTATAAATGTGTGACCATCCAGCAAGCCTGGACAAAACCAAAGGCAAGCTGTATAGAATCATCTTAGTATGTAAGTATGCAGCTTGTATGCTAGCTCCATACTGGCATATTCACAATGCCATGTACCTGATTTAAATGTATATTTGTAACCTAACAAGCAGAGTATTTTGGTGAAATGTGTGTGAGATTAGTTCAATATTGCACTGATTGCTCCCTTATGCTGTGATGGCTGCGATAGCTGTGATGTTTTTTCTGCTCTGAAAACAGAAGCCTGCTCCAAAGTGGCATTTTTTCTGCTCAAGAATCTGCTCCAAAAAGTGAGATGTTGCTTCCATCACTGGACCACAGTCAAAGACAAAACTAGTTTCTGCCACTGGCATTCCTGCCTCAGCCTGCTGACTGTGAGTTGCCACAGTTGCAGCCACGTTCATTACTGCAGTCCCCTCTTTCAGTGTTAGCAACATTGCAGCACTTAGATTGTGCATTGTTTTTGAGATCATGCCAACAGGCTCTCTCTATACAACAGCTTGAAATATTTGCTCTTTGAACAACTTTATCAAATCCCTCTCACACAAACAGTGTAGCGCAACATTCTTTAAGAAATGTGTTTGCTGAGAACTAAGTCGGTCTAATCAGGCAGGGATACTAAATGGGAAGCCTCGTTCTTTTCTGTGTAAGAATTTTGGTCTCTGTATTTTATTTATTAATTTATTTTCCCGCACATTCACAATACAGAGATGCTGCACATCTGCTTCATGGTTCTGCCTTTTTATTTGGGCTGAGGTATATGGGTTCCTGATACATTTTATCAAATACATAATAGGTTGTACCAGGATTGTAATGTTAAAGGGACACTAAAGTGAAACAATAAATTTCTTTAGACTCTTAAATTATACTTTGAAAACTCTTGTGTTGTTAATTTCACCACCATGGGTTTGTTAATAAATGACAAAATTAGTGTCAAAAGTCTCACCTTTATGTTTCCTGCCAAAATTTTCAGTAGTGACAGCGCAGATTTCAAAGAGCTTTTTTAAAAATTATTTTGGCCGTATTAGCTCAACGAAGTTTCCTAAAACTTAGTATGTTCATTCTCCGACTCCCTGAAAAGGCACTGAACTTAATTTTTACCTATTAAGAGTTGTCTAGGCCCTAGTAGGCACTATAGATTGTGACGGCGTCTACAATTTATACTACTAATGGTGCTTGCCATCAAAATCTAGATTTTCATGGCGCACCATTCACAACGACATGTTCTAACCCTGCAGGTTTGGAATTCATGTCGTTGCAGGATGGGGAGTAAAATGGATCACTGTGTTAAAATGTTTGTGTGCAGATTAGGCGAAATGGTGACAAAAACTCGTGAGATGTTGATGAAAGTGTGCAATGTTTAAGCAGCGAGTAAAGAATGAATGTTTGAGATGAAAAGGAAGGTGCCAAGGAGGTGTTGCAGATATCCAGCGTGCGTCAGCGCAATGCATGCGATTCCACAACAAGCATTTGCTGACATTTCTTAATAAATTTGCAACTGGTGCGAGAAGTCTCTTTTTTTTTGCTTATGTGTATATGCAAATTGCTTTCAAGGTTAGTAAAGGTATTCTGTTCGTAACGCTTGTTTCCTTTATCTTCTAAGACCATTCACGCAACTTTCCAGACGTACACAAATTGTATGTCAGTTGGTGTGTTTAGTATGCACGTGTTACGGATGCCTTGATGCCTAAAATGGTTGTAGTGCTTTGCGAAGTTGAGGTGTACATTTTTCAGTTGTTTTCAAATGTGGCTCCAATGCCTAACCATCATATTCATTCAAAAGAGCCTGTTATTACAGCATTAGTGTGTTAAATGCTAATGTGCGTTCATGTAAGTGATTTGAACATTATCTGGGCAATAAGTCCCCTTTAGTATTCTGTAGTATTATCATGCTTTTATTAATGCGCTATAAAAATATAACCCTGTATAAAATATAGAGGACCATGTTTTTAGATATAGGCACACATTGAAAAATCTCAAGTGGTCTAAATTTTCAGAGCCCTCCGGTACGATGTCCCTCATAACCATATTGTGTTTTGGGGACATAAAACCTGAACAATTATTATTAGTTATCACCGTATGTGCTTTTCCTTAGCTTGTGTTGGCTTCATGTGTAGCTGTGCCCGTGTGTTTTGCATTATTGCTTGCCATCGTCCTACCTTTTACTTCTTTGTAGACGAGGAGGAACAGCTCAACAAATTAATCAAACATCCAGTGCATCAAGAAAAAACTCTAAACATAGTATTTTAACAATGAGCCAATTGCCAGTTTGATGGCAAAATTGCATTGCAAGAAAGCAATGCAGTTTGTTACTTCCCCTCTGTCTTACCGTGCTTACAAGTGGAAAAACAACGCTAAAAAGACGACAAGAAACGACACGGACCACGGTGCTGACTAACGAGAATCTGATGAAATCTGGTCTGTGTCCTTTCCTGTCCAGTATTTTTAGTGCGTTTTTTCCCACTCGTAATCGTGAAACAACCAGTCCAAATGGTTACCTTACTGCATTTCCGTGCTTGTTGAAAGCTGGTACACACGCTTCTAAAATGTACGTAAAGCTGGCTTCTCCACGATGTGGTGCCACGAGAGGAGAAGCCTACTTCAACCGACTTCGTTTCAACTTTTACGCAAAATTATATATGCGTGCGCAAGGTTCCCCCCTTTGGGGGGGGGGGGGGTGAGTTGGCAGGGATTGGCCAAGTTTTACCGCGGTGCTCCTCCCCCCCCTTAATTGTTGGCCGATCTGGAAAAAAGCAAGGTCTGCGAAGGACGCAAGAATGAGAATGAAGTGCTGAGGTGTTTCTCGGTGGACTGCGGTGGACAAAGGGGGCGCGGGGATTCGTGCAGACGAGATCTTCTCCCTTCCCATACGTGTTGAGTAATGACGATAATTTTTATTTGCACTACAATGTGAAACCTCTGGTGACGTGCAAGGCTAGACAGTAAATCAGGGCAGCTTTGCTCTAGTGGTGCCAAGCCTGAAGGAGGTGGGCAGCCTTCTATATTTCTCTTCGGTTTTTCTCTTCTTTCTACCTCCCTTCTTTTTTTTTTTTCTTGTTCTCTTCTCCAGTTTTTTATCTTTTTTTCTCTCATTATTTCTATTTTTCTTCCTATCTTTTTCCTTTCTCTAGCTTTCTATTTCTCTCTTGCTTCCTCTTTCAATTTCTACACGTGGTTTGTGTTTCCCTAGCCATAGTAGTAATGTCGGCACTTTATGTCATCATCAAGGCGCTCGAAGTACAAGAGGTATCCAGTAATGAATAATCCTTTCACATGGGCTGCCAACACTGCAGGTAAACTTTGTGCACTGCTATCAAGTCTTAAAGCTGTAATGCACCACAAATAATGCAAATGCGCAGGAAACAGAGCGACACATTTCATTTAGAAATACATTTTTGGGAGATAAAAGAGTGAAGTCTGTACAGAAGAATGCTCTCAGCGTTTGCTGCAGCAGATTTTTCATACTGGCAACGACAGAGTTAGTGCTTTCACCTTGACACAAGCGTCTTAATTGGTCTGCTGTTCGAAGCTCCGATTTTGTGCACATTGCCCTATGTAGTTTTTAGCATCCGTCGCTTGAGTAGTGACTTTCTTGTTTTCAAAGGCCTGCAGCTTGTATAGCAATTGTTCCGCAAAAAAGGAGAATTCAATCATTTATTCAAATACCTGAGAAAATGCGACTCACTCCTCCGCTATGCTTATTGTAATATAATGATACATTTGGTCCTGGAGGCATAATTGCTATGTAGATTTAAAGTAGAATGGATCTGTACCGTACGACATTTAATAAAATATCGATGAACATTCCAATCATTTGTCCGCCGCGATGGAGCAGAGGTTATGGTCCTCGGCTGCTGACCCGAAGGTCGCGGGTTCGATCCGCAGCTGTCACATTTCAATGGAGGCGAAATGGTAGAGGCCCATGTACTGTGCGATGTCAGTGCACATTAAAGAACACAAGGTGCTCGTATTGTCCGGAGCCCTCCACTACGGCGTCTCTGATAATCATATCGTGATTTTGGGACGTTAAACTCCAAATATTATTATGATCATTTAGCGATCTGCCCGAGAGGTCGAGGCTGAAGAGGGCTCTTTTCCTTGAGTACATTTGTGAATTCATATGTAGGCACAAACGACGCATACCCCGTTCCACAACGCAGAGGAATGCTTGCAGCTCGTTGCAAGAGCGTCGCTTCTCGTGCGGTGGTCCAACGACACATATCAATCAACTTTTCTAACGCACACGCACGCACACACACACACCCCGCACTCAACGCTACCTGGACTTTGCAATAAAAAATAGCACGGCTATTTCTATAGTGATTTCAATTGCGCAGGAGTCAAGTGCACATAGAAAAATTTGGAAATTCGCGCGGTGTCATTAACTTGGATAGAAGCTCTATAATTAGTGTGGAAGGTCCGCCAACGTAGTGAGCACCTGCATCGTACTCTGAGTCTTCTGAGTGCTTTAAACGTCATCTAGGAAAGTAAAAAGAAAAAAAAGTCAGCTTTACGATGGCGCTATTCTTTCCACGGGTTTAGTTTCCTTTTGCCTCAGTGTTGGTGTCTTAATTCACACTCAGGTACGAAAGCAAGTTCGGCGTCCCTCTAGGTATTCGCACTTCGGCCGCGTTCACGATTAGTACACTATCTCTTAACACAAAAACGGGGCTCGAAATGTTGCTCGCATACTGCGCAGTACACGTCCAGTGGCTTGTTCAACATCCGCAGGTCTCTCCACTGAAACATTCGTGGCTCTTCATCTGCACGGTCATTGAAAAGAGCCAATTTGAAAACCTGAGCCAGTGTTCGTAAAAAATGTCTTACGATAAAAAATGTTCGTAAGAGAATATTTTCCAATCTTGCTGTTCGACATATCATTTGCGATGCCGTCCCGCAATGGCAAAAAAACAATTACGAAAGGGAAGTTTTCCGCATCTGTTAAGGTCCACGCGCAATAAGTCTTGCATCCTGGCACGAAGTAATGATGAAGCCGTTGCTTCGGAGGCATAGCAGGAGCTGCGCGGATTAGAATAGACTTATCCAACGCGAATAATCACCAAGCGCAAACCATGACAACCGCGGAACGAGCGGGCGCTCTTCAAGTGCCGGCGATGACAGCGCCGCCGCAATTTTCCGCGCGAGAGGGGTCGGCGCCTAACAATAGAACCGGTCTCCGTTCGCGCCACTCAAAAAGTTCTAGTACACTCTACAAGAGGAAGCTTGAAGACTTCTCTGTGGCGCGAGTATATATGCTAATATATGCTACATCCGGCTATACTGGCGTTACGCCAAGCGACGACGACAACAGCCTGATCTCCTAAAGCGCTCCGCACTTAAAAGCAAAACCTCACGCACGTGCGTTTGCTACCACGCGTAACAAAGCGGCGGGGGCGGTGGGGTATTAAGCCGCGGAATGCAAATGGTGCCAGGCATGTGGGACTGCTGCAGTGTAGCTTGGTGTCCGCGATCCTTGGGTTGATGAATAACACGGAACCGTCGACCAGCACCTGCTTTCTCCATCCACTCATATCCGACTCGCAGTCAAAGTGTGGCGTAACCCTATAGTAGCAGCAAATGTTGAAACAACGTTGCCGCAACATTCATAAAGTTGCTTCAACGTTCTGTAAACATTTGGTGCTACTAGATTGACCCACCCTCCCCCGCGCCTGCTTTTTTTATGATGCGCCCGCGCCTATGCACATTACTTTTCTTTTTGGTTTTGCAAAGTATCCTAACTTATGTGCCATATCGCATCGCATATGCAAGCATGGTCGCCATGCACAGTTTTAAGCGTCTCAGAGAAAGAGTCAAATTTAGTAAAATTAAACAACGGCTTGATTTGGAGAGATTTATTCAATCCATCGCAGTTACTTCCTAAGCAGTAGTTTCCTTGCGCTGCACACCTACAGCTTGTAAAAAAGAAAGAAAAGAAACTTTGGGAATCATTCTCACGTACCAGTCTGCGTGCCTTAATTGGAAGAAGGATGAAGCACTTAAGTATCTCGAAGTATTTTCACATATTTTGCCACTCAAACAACAGCGACGGTGGCCTACTTAAACGCAGGGCACGCGTCACGGGTGACAACGCGCATTGTGTGACGAAGAGTTAGTCACCATAGCGGAGTGACGAGAACACAGACGCACACAACTATACGCGTTCGGAATTTAAAAAAAATCAATGTTATATCCATAGGCGTGCGCACGAGGGGGGCAGAGGGGGCGGCGGCCCCCCCAAGTTACCTAAGAGGGGGGGCGCAAAGTCGGTCTATGCATTGACTTCATAGGGGAGGGGGCGCTGCAAAGAACCTTCGCCCCCCCCCCCCCCTGAAGGGGAACCCTGCGCACGCTTATGGTTATATCTGTTCAATGCTCAAAACGAATGCAGGAAACTTTCAAAGGATATAACATAAAATTTGTCCTGTCGCACGCGATATGAAGTCTCAGAACATATAGAGTCACTCGCCTACCCTATACTTTCGATAATTATACATGCTTATTGCTTTTTGAAGAAGAAAGGAGTCAGAAAATTGTATGTGCCTCAAATTCGAAACCGAAACTACACGTGTCAACAGCCTGCCACGTGACAACGCGAAAAGCGCGCAGTTGGCGCAGTCGCAGTTGTGTTCTATTTTTTGTTGAAATGTTGGACGGACGCGCCACTTTCATTTTCCGAACTCGTTCGAGAAATGTTTGGCGTCAGTCAAGTGGCAACATGTCATTGACGCTGCAGAGATTCGCGAAGGTGTCATTTGATGCGTCAGTTACGAGTGCAGTCGTGATAGCCGCGCGGAACGTCAAACGCTCACAATGGACGGCATGCATAGGATCGACTACATGTGTGCATTGACCGGAAAGTCCAACCTTCGTAGGTGACGTACTGGATGTTTTTCTTTTTCGTGATTCTAAACTAAGTGAGGCATGTTTACTCATTCCTTGTTGCAGAAATGGAGTGCGCGTCGTTTATTTTTGAGCACTAAGTAATTCTTTCGAGCTCCGATGAACGCGGTAAAAATATATAATCCGTGAGACACCCTCCCTCACAGTGCATGTGACCGTGTGCCGCTATAACTACCATTTAGCATTGCTATTCTTATTGACTTTATTTCTGGAGTAACGTACAATTACGTTTCTGTGTGTTTCTGAACCCGGTCAAACCGCATCTCTTTGTGTGTCCTTGGTTCTTTTGACCGCGTGCCTTGTTAGCGTTGCGAGCAGTATTCAAGTCATGCAATGCCAGTGTGCCTCATTGCCCTCTTGCGAAGGCTGATTATGACGCGAGTAACATAATTCGTTTACGTGCCGGAGATGTGTATTAGAAATCGTGATAACAAAATGCACCCAACATATTTTGGCATCTATTTGTCATCCTTTCAACATCGCAATCAGTGCCTTATTTAATATGATGGATTTCTTGTCAAAGCTAATGTTTTAGTAGGCCTGTTTTATGCCTTTTAATTTCCTTCTGTTGATACTACCAGCAATATGACTGCAATCTGGGCACGCCCCCTTTGCTGATTGAGGGAAGATGATTATATTAAGTGAATAGTTAATACAAAACTAGCAGTTCCGTGTACGAATACAACCGATGAGCGAAGCTCCTTAGAAATGGGACGCTCGCGGCGTTCGGCGCGCGAGGCGTTTCATATATGCAACGGACCAACCACTTGGCGGACGACAGGGTGAAGCGATGGTTTCGCGCGCTCGCCGGTTTGAGGGGGAGAGGGCAGAGTCGAACAAAGAGGGAGAGAGAGAATAATCTGCTCGCTTCGTATGCGTTCGTATTCTCGCGCTTTGCTATCGTGCAGACGGCATCCGCGTTCCAGCGCTCATAATTATCCTCCCGCGTGAGGGGGAGACGCCACAGCTGGCACCGTGCCCGGGAGCTTCAACGGCGACGGCGGGGTGCCGGCCTAAGGAGCTTCGCTCCTAAAAACTAGCAGTTCCGTGTACGAATACAACCGATGAGCGAAGCTCCTTAGAAATGAGACACATGCGGAGTTCGGCGCGCGCGGCGTTTCATTGTCCAGGCCACGGTGTGATCCAGGCAACGGACCAACCACTGGGCGGACGACAGGGTGAAGCGATGGTTTCGCGCGTTCACTGGTTTGAGGGGAGAGGACAGAGTCGAAGGGAGAGGGAGACTAATCCGCCACCGTTTCACATGTGTTCGTATTCTCGCACTTTGGGCATCGTGCAGACACCATCCGCGTTCCAGCGCTCATAAAGCTCGTTTTTTCTCCCGCGTGAGGGGGGACGCCACAGCTGGCACCGTGCCAGGGAGCTTCAATGGCGACGGCGGGGCGCCTGCATAAGGAGCTTCGCTCCTAAAAACATGTTTGCACTTTTACAGATGTGTTTTCTTCCCTGCTCGGCTACTGCCACCTATGCTGCTCATTTTAATTCTGAAACGATTTTGCCCAATATTTACAAAGGCATTGCGGCATTCGTATGAGTTGTTCGGATCAGTAGAAGATTAAATGCCATGCATAGCGATTGTTATAAGGTATAAAACATGCATTGCAACTGATTGAACTGTGCTGCTGAAGTGAGTTTTCAGCTGGCCAGACTTTCTCAATTTTGTTTTTTTGTTTCCACCATGGACGTGCAGTTGGAACTTTATATGTGCAACCAATGTGGTTGTCTTCTTTAGTGACTGCATATTTTTCAGTTCGTTTCATATTAACTGTGATCTCATTTTATTTCATATGCTTGATATGTTCAATTATCAAGTGATGCTATTGCTGTCATATGTCGTGTGTATACTTCTTTAAAAAAATTCAGTAATTTAAAAACTTAGGTGCTTAAAGGACTCCTGACAGCAAAAGCTTTGTTTGCGACTTTTTTACAGTAATTTGTAGCTTTGCGTCTGGTAATGCCGAAATGGAATCGTAAATGCTCTAACGCATCGTATAATTAATGCTAGCATCGTTAATTCAGAATGATTTTGCTGCAGTTCGAAACGCCCCGCCTAAATACCATGAGAAACCCACAGCGGGGAAGCACCTGAGACTACATGCTCAAGCTTCGGTGACTTGCCGTTTTCACCCGTGGGGGTGAAGAATGAAATGATGTGGGTGCTTTGAGCGTGTCCCCTCAGGAAAAAGAAAAGCATTCCTGGCGTAAGTAGCGAAAACCACCTCGAGAGCAGCTGGATAACAAAGCGAGAGGAGTGACGAACAATAGTCCCTCGCCGGGCGCCAGTCGGGGTACTGTGCGTGCCCAGAAAATGTTCTCCGACATCGAAAACACTTGCTTGACCTCCGCATTGTCACGAGGGGAGCCTCTGTCTACGTCAAACCACAGAAAATGTCGATTGCACCTGAATACTCGGACGAGCACTGACCTTTACTTCAAAACCAAATTAAAATATCTTACAGGCAACGCTCGTCCCTAATAATCGGTCAGAAGTGCCCCCGCGTGCAGGAGTCTCAAACAACACAAGCATCTCGAGTTTCTAAATTTGGTGTCCGGGGGTCCTTTAATGTAGTGACAGAGAGGCACCAATTTGCCATTATTTACCTGGGTTATCTATATATCATTCAGATCTGACCTCTTTATTTAGCAGCCAGTGATTGTGGGCAGTAAATATTGTATTTATGTCAAAAACAATTAATGGAACTTGAGTAAGTTTTGTTCTGGATCTTTACATGTTTACTGCTTCAGCAACGCGTAGCTTGGTAGGCGAATGTTATCATGCGCTTCACTTGCAAAACCTAGCCATCTTTATTGATCACCTACTGCTCCAGTCTGATTTCATGTATTTTGTGATGCATAGTTAGCATTGCCTTCCTCTTCTCTTTGTGGCTGTGCAGGTTCCTTGTCCTCGGCCTCCCTGGAAGGGTACAATTCGATTGTGTCTGTGCAAGGTCATCAGTTCTTGTGCCGACAGTGCAGGGATGTGCACAAGTAGAAGTTAAATATGAGAAAACACCTACGGAAACACACAGGCGGAGCGTCCCTTCCTGTGCCGCCATAGGCGTGCGCACGAGGGGGGCAGGGCGGCCGCCCCCCTAGTCACCTAAGAGGGGGCGCAAAGTCTGCTCCATACATTGACTTAATAGGGAGGGGGGCGCAAGGTCTGCCCCATATACAATGACTTAATAGGGAGGGGGGGCGCTGCGACCAACCTTCGCCCCCCTGATAGGGAACCCTGCGCACGCCTATGCGTGCCGCATATGTTCAGCTGCATTTTCTCAGAATTCGATCTCACAAGGCACATTCGCAGCCGTACGGGGAGAGCGTCCCCTTTTCCTGTGACCACTGCAATATGTCTTTTCCAGTCATGTGATAGCTGTGCCAAACTGCGCCAAGAGGTGAAACCTGCGACATCTTGGCAAAATTTTCATTATTTGTGCCAAGCATGCGCCAAGATATCGTTCTTTTGATCTTTAGGTAAAAAAGTCAGTTTCGGTCGCAAGGGCGAAGCAATGAATGCGATGGCAACTAATTGGCATTTCAAGCGAAGAACGGCAAGCAGATCGAAACTTGGAGCGCACTGCTCAAGAGCGAAGGACGCACGTAACATACGCACCGGTATACACAGGACGAGCGCGAACTAACCATTGTCACAGTTACTTCCCTGTGTTAGAACAGCGCGTTTCTTCCGGAAACGGGGCCTCCGCAGCAAGCGTGACCTTCGTGCACTCTGTAACCTAAACGCAATCTTCCCGGGCGAAAGCAGACGGCGTAAAACTGCCCCCATCTCCCCACCCCAAGATAAGCGCGCACGAGCGCACCCGGGCAAAGGCGACTACGCCCCGCAGGCCTAAGTGCAAGTCTGGGTGTTGGGGAGCCAACGCGCCGCAACGAGTAGGGCGCCGAGCCGAGCGCGCACTTTGCGCCATCTCGCTGGTTTGCTGGTAAGGCAGAGAACACGCTGATATTCCCCTAGATCTGCGTACCGCCAGAGGCGAATGGTGTATCTAAATAGCTCGCTATTAGTATGCTGTAGCATGTGCGCTCCTGTGGCGTAGCGGTTAGCGTCGCGCGCTGTGGAGCGAGAGAGGTCGCCCATTCGATTCCGCGCGCGTCGGAAAATATTTTTCTGAAATATTTTTCTTCGTGGCTTTTACATATATATATATATATATATATATAGGGAGCATGACGGCGTTGACGAAAAGCAGCCGAGAGTATCCATATAATTGCTATCGCAATAAAAACATGACAGCAGGTGCTCGAAATCCATAGGTTACCACTGCGATTTCGAGTGGTCATCGCAGCAGACGGGTATGTGTTATGTAGTGTAAGTTGTTGCTGGGTGCAAGGCTTGAATCATTTCAGCTCACCCATATTGCGAAACTTTCGTCGTTAGATTTGAACTCGCCCATACTGCGAAGCTTACTGCGTTAGTTTTCTATTGCTGCTAGGACCATACTGCGAGGTAAAATTAGTAACTTCAATGAAACAGTTTCTAACTGTTGTAGATACAGCCAGAGAAATGTAATAATGACCCAGTCGCTTTTTGCACGGCAGTATTACTTGACTGACTTTATTCATAACAGTAATTCAGTACGTGTATGTAAAACCGGCTATATATTTAGTTTTTTATTTTTAGTGCTATTTGTTCTAGTTTACTTCTAAAATATTTCACGCAGGGTGCCTAGTTTTAAGACCGTAAACTGGGGCAGATTTTACCAACAATACTACGGGCTATGCAGTGACTGTTACTTCGCCAAGAACGCGTGGTGTCCCAGTATTCCGGTATATCTCGTCTGGGCTTGTCGACTCGCAACTCTTCATGTTAACCAGCTTGTCAAATGTAAATACAGTGAAACCTCGGTGATACGAATCTCAGGGGACAACAAAAAATATTCGTATCACCAGAAAGCATGGAAAATTAGCATGCAACAAGCTGGCGTACATTTTCATTTCCTGTTTTTCGGGGCCGCAGCAACGTCAAGAAGAACTCGGAATGACTGTCAGTTAAGTTTTTATATGTCGGCAATCATACCAGCAACCGTAGAAATGTGCCCGTACGTGCGTGTTTAATTAATGAACTCGGTTCGTTGTGACCCGCGACAGCAGTAGCCCCTTCCAAATTTTACTATGCTTTTTCGCATGAAAATGGAGTACTGCGACGAAAGTAACAGAAGAAGCGCTTTGACGCGATTCATCAGGGGCCGCAGAATTTCAGAACCATGGTCCTAGGTTATGATTTTGTTATTGCAGAGGTGTTGGAGTTGCTTTTTGGGAGATCAACGGCAGTGCCCGCACAAGTGCGACCTCAACAGTCGTGCATGTTGACATTGTGAGCCCTGACTCCTTTGTCAGCAGTGTCCTCGCCTTCGTTCGGTCCTCGTCCACCTTTCATAAGGTCTGATGCCTGAAGCAGGCACGTGTAACCACAGAACAAAAACAGCAGCCCGCGTCCGACGCGTTAGAAAAAAAAAGCATGGCGCCAATGCCCTCTGTAATCTAAACGCGAAGGCACACGAAGGCACATTAGAGCCTCAAAGATTGGCGCACATAATTTCGGAGGCCGTGACGCGTCTCTGATGGTTTATTCTGACCGTAAGAAAACAATTTTTACCATGATTCTGACGACTTGGCAGTGCGGCGCGGATGTCCACGATTGCGCTCCCCGCACTCACACGTACTTGGCACGTCTTTCGCGACAGCGCAGACAGCCCCTCTCGTACCTGGGCGGTAGCGTACGTTCGTATCAAACGTCGCGGGCTGAAAATCGGTTCGCAACAACCGTACTCCATTACATTGCAGGTCAATTGGCCTAGGCCAAGACCAAAGAAAAATTCGTATCACCCTGAAATTCGTATGACCTGTGATCGTATCACCGAGGTTTCACTGTACGTACTCCCCCCATCAACGTAAATTTTGTCCAGCACACATTAGATAACGGGAACAAACTAGCAGTTACTAAACCCCATTCCTTATTTAACCGCCGTTAACCAGGACCCTAAAGATTCTGTATATAATGCATCACAGCAGACACTTCTCCACACAATACAGGAGTAGGTGTTACTAAAAGCACAAATCTAATCAGAGATTTTTGGGAAAGTAAATAGAATGCATGAAAAATTTTGACAGATTGTGCTTCCAGTTTTGTAACTAAAGCATCAAGGAAAGCCAGCGTAATTTAAAAACACCAAGTGAATTCCTTGGAAGTGTTTGGTGGCTTGAGCTGACTTGGGCATGTCTGCAGAAAAGCGAAGAGCAGTGACCTAATTTCATGTTTACCATTTCCTTTTACATGTGCTGCAACAGCGCCGGCTTTGAGACAAATGTTTGCGTCCGAAAATGTGCGGCACGTAACTGCTCCAAACGCTGCTTATGCTGCTCCAAAGTGAGATTTTAGCTGCTCCAGAAGCTGCGCCAAAATGGCATTGGTCAGTCACACCACTGCTTTTTCAAAAAAGGACCACTTAATCCATTGCATGCACACGGGCGACGTCCCTTTTTTTTGTGTCCACTGCAATGCATCCTTTTCTCGGAAAGACAACCTGAAGATCCACATTTACCATTGTAAAAGGTAAAAACAGCGCAAAATAGACGAGACGAACGAAGAAACACACAGGACGCAGCACTGTCTTACAAGTTAGACAGCCGTCTTGTGTGTTTCTTCGTTCGTCCACAGCGCTCGTCCTGTGTGTTTCTTCGTTCGTCTATTCTATTTTGCACTGTTTTTACCATTTACAATGTGTGACCAACTGGCCCAACGAAGCACACTTCTGGGCCACATGTACCATGGTCTAGCTAAGAAGCCCTAAAAGTCGGAGTTGGGCACAGTAAAGTGAACGGATTAATCAAATTTTATTGGTGACATCTAAAATGCATGAAAAGGTTATTAGCAATTGAGTTTAGAGAGAAATCTGTCAGTGTTAATGAAAATAGAAATGAAAATAAGTGCCTTTGAGTGATTTGGAGCTATGCCATGATCATGGTTTGACTTCTCTTGAATATGGATTGGCTAATAGTACAGTTGTGATTTCTTCTTGAAGTTACTTGCTGAACTCGCGCTATTCTATCATGTATCATATTTTTGTTGTTCATGCACGTTTATCAATGCAGGGGTGTTTTTTTTGCATTTTATGCGAGTTTGCACTTGAATCTGGAAAAAAGTTTCAATATTATGATATTCTCAGCTTAATATAGTAATTATCCTGTTACAGCCATGTCCACTGAACACCATGTATTTTTTTTAAGGAAACATGTCCATTTACTTCAATTTAAGGTTCACTGCTCACTGCAGTCAAGGCCAGAGCAAAAGCCATATCTGGAGTTTCTACAGCCTGCATGACACATCCTGCTTTAACCCTTTGACACGCTATGTACACAATTGTGTACACCACTTGTATTTGCTATTTGTATCAATAAGGGGGTAAGAAAGAGCAATATGCATTAAGCTTTGGATGAATGGAACCTCCTACATTATAAATGTATCTTCATTTAACATTATTTTGCAGCGCACTGTAGCATATGATCACTTTACTGGAGGCACTACCGTATTCGACGAGTTGTGCGACGTGCCGCTCCCGCGACCCTCCCGTCAAAAGTGTAATTTTTGTTTGCTCAGGGTGGGCATAACCGAAAACGAATTTGTGCTCTATTTCTAACCTGAGATTTCATTCGATTTATGCAAAAACAGACCATCAATCCCTTCAGAATAAATAGATATTTAATTTTAAATTAATTAGTAATGATTGCTATAACAAATGTAAGTTAGCGTGTTACGACATTATTTTTGTTGCAATTTAATATCGAAAGTGCCTTGAGATAACTCTGTACTAATTTGACACATTTACAAACAGTTCTTCATAGGTGGCATCTGAAAGGGTTAAAGAAACGCTGTAGCGGACGCTCCTACCACAGTGTACCTACAAGCAGTAACCCCAGCTACAGCCATGGTCACAGTCACCGTCTCCGCCTTCAGTGTTGACCGCATTGCATTGCTTAGATTTTGTATTGTAATAGAGTGCATATCAAGGGGCAGTTTAAGGGAGCGTACAATATTTTCTACTTGAAATGCATTATGAAATTTCTCTCATGCAAGCATTGTATAGGCATATCATTAAGTCCATGTATCTCTGCCAAGATTAAAGTATTCTGTATTTCTGTATTCAAGTATTCTGATTTATTTATGTTCATGTTTGTGTGTTTATGCATTCCTGCGCATATACACAAATATCTTGCGTATTTGCTTCATCACTCATTGCTTTTATTTGGCTATGTGTTGAGGTATCAGAGTGCGTTGGTTGTGTTTGCAACGCATAATAGTTGTTTCCAAGACCAGAATGCTATCTAGTACTCTCATAATACGTTCAATTTTTATTCAACTATATGTCACAGAAAGTGCCCTGCAAAGTCTTCTAGTTCATCATTTGATATGACGAGCTTCTTTTTAACTCCCCTTTCTCTTTCTCCAAGTTCGTGGACTCTGTCATCATAGGTGCTTTCAAACTACGATTTCGCTCTTGCCTTAGTGAAAGACAATTATTTCAATTGTGATTCACAAGCAATGGATGACACGTAATATAGATTCCTTACTCATTTATACACTAGCCTTCCCTTTGTCGTCATGAGTGCTGAGCAGAGCATATGGGTATCTGGCCAATAATGTGTTTACCACACGACCGTCCACTTTGTTCAAGATAGTCTATGTGCAAGAAGTATTTAAATATTTAAATATCTGTGCCTTTTCCACTTGCAATACTAGTTATAAGATACCGAATGTTTTCCTTGTTTTTTAGGTTGCCTTGACTTGCTTAGATTGTTAGATATTTAAAGTTGCTCTGAAAAAAAGAGAACTATTGATGTCTTAATATATTGGATGTGGTCAAGTCTGCTGCTGCTTCTTAGTGCATTTAGGATAGCATCTATTTTTGCCAATATTACTGATGTGAGCGAAATATAAAATTGCCTCTTTTTAACCTTATGCTGTGCAGAGAAGATGCAATCATTCTAGTGGACAGTAGGTACTGTATTAAGGTTAAATTTTTTCTGCATTCAAAGAGACATTTTCTTTTTTAGTTAGCTTCAAATATACTGTCTCTTTGTATTGCATATTGATTCACACTTGTTAACTTCATTCCTTGTACTGCACCTTTTACATATTGCAATTTTATAATATTCATTCGTTATCATTTCTGTAGTTAGGAGCAGAGTGACTAAAAAATGCTTTTTTAAAATATTTGGAAAGACAGTATTTTATTTTAGAAATCATAATTTATGAACAAATCTTTGAGAAGGATGTCGAGAGGGATTTAATTACAGGATATCGAAGTGCTTTAAATATTAATTTGTTAGGTGCTGGGTCACATTGGTATTGACTGGAACGAGAAAACAGACGCTGTGCAGCATTAGCCGCTCAGAGAAGCTGGCCTGACGAGATCAGTGTGCCATACCACGATCAGAAATCGCTTGTTCACCACATTCTGCATCAGAAGCGGCAGAATGAATGGAATATTGAAATTAGCAACAAGTGCCATATTGGCTTGTATTTTGGTGGTATCGGTGGGTTCTCGGTCTCTGCCATAATAGAGCCACTTGATGTGAAACCAATAGATTCGTTTGTGGCCTTTGATTTACTGTGATTTCATGTGCTAGCTTTTTTTTTTTCTTCTGATGATCACTGCTCAAGACAACTTCACTACGATCACGTGAAAGCTAGATCGATTTTACGCACTAACATGGGAAATAATAATAATTTCTTTCAAGGTGTTAAAATGATCGCTGGTTTTGCGCAAACACACGTACCCATGTACATAATATTTTCTTATGGCAAGTACATGTTTGACATTCATTGCACATATTTTATGTTGTTATAATTCTATCATTTTTATTTATTTTACTCATATTTAATGCACATGGTTTCTGGCCGTTTACAGTCACATTGGATTTGGCCATAATTGTTGATCATACTAATGCATCTACATTTTACTTTGCCTTGGGACTCTGTTATCATTGTAGCCTTTGTGCCATTAAACCCTGTTACTAAGGAAAACCAGTGAAGTGTAATAGATTGCCTGTGTACTCCAGCATGCAGAATGATCTTGCCTGTCCCTGAGCAAATCCTCTGCAGTCCTGTATGGGCTGTTTATCTTCAGTGACACATTTTTCAAAATTTGTGCTGATCATTCCTTCTTTCAGCGTGAAAGCCCCAGTTACAACACTGAAATCTCTTTCCAGGTTTCCATTGGAAAGAGTGACAGTGTTGCACGAAAGCAATTTACTCGCTGGCTTCAGTCTCGCATCTGTGTTCTCTTTGAAATACAGCACTTCATTATTGCTAAGACTCGGGAAAGACACCTCCTAAACGTCCCGCAATATTCAAAAGAAATATTCAACTCATACAATTTTCTCGCATTTATAGTTAATGCATGCTTTTTGTTTACGTGTAGCAGCTCCATTTATTGTATTCTATCCACATATAGTGTGTAAAAGGAGGAAACAGATACTCGGAGAACTGATTTGGTTCACTGTGCATTCGTATCTTTCATATCTCATATGCTGCTGCAATACACTACAGGAAATGTTCAGTTCCAGATTTCTCTTCAAATTCTAGTGCTGAAATTTGTATCTCCCTATGTAGTTACTGAAAAGTGGTCACTCAGGTACAATACTAAAAAGTGTAATTAAGGAATTTTTAACCATCATGCTTAGTTGATGCCAAAAGAGTGTAATGTTGGAGTGTAATGTGTTTGTGCTGGCTTTAACAGTGGTCTGTATGCTGTTGCAGATGTGTCCACTCCTTCTATGAAGAAACGAAGATGTTGTATACTTTGGATATTTCCAGAAATGCATTCCACCACCAGCCTCTTCTTACAAGTCATGAACCATTTCACGCTAATGTCTCAGCTTAATACGCTATGAACATGAGATTGTGACGGTGATGTGACCATGTTGATGGATTGCTGCTAAGGGCTGAATTATATAATACACGAGTGAGGTTGACCATTCACTTTCTGTACTGTTAGCCAATTGAAATTGGGAAGATGGTGATTGAGTTCATTGCAATGTGGATGTTTCAATCATCAGTGTAAAGAAGTTGTGTCTGTCTTACAAAGCACATTTCATTTTAACTATTAATTAATGCAAGTCTTTACACATGTGTATCCACTGAGAGAAGCACTTTCGTATATCCCCTCTATGGCCGCGAATTATGACAGGCTGTCTAAAAATATGTCAAATTCAGGCAACATAATTCCACGGCACTTGGCATTGCATCCATATAAAGAAAATGAGGCAATGCGTTGTTTTGGGCAAGTTTCAGTAAATAATGTTAATTAGCATGTAATTAAATGTAATTTTTCTGCAATCAGTCGACTTAGGTTCTGGCATAAAAAGAATAGAATATTAGGCTCAAATTGCTAGCCCAGTTTCTTTCTGGTTGTATTCGTTATCAGCAAAAAAAAAAAACACTTGAGGTTGATTTTGGAACGTGGCATGTGGAACAATCTTCAAACATGGTAGCGTTTTCAACGAAGTGATCCTCTACAGCAGTACACAGCACAATTTAGTTAAATGAGCACTTTTTGCGCGACGTTCCTCAGTTGTTGATGTGTACACATTGCCGCAGAAGTGGATGTAAATTACGGAAACTCTTGGTAGTGGCACTTTGATGCGGCACTCAGGTGTTACTTCATTGTACATTTTGCCCTCTTAAACTTCTCTGTAATTGTCTTTATAGTGTTCAACAAAATCTTCAAATAATATGGACAAACTTTTTTATTTCGAAGTGCCACTTACTCAGCCACAAACGTTTAAGTTGGCTTGAATGCTTTTCTATTCCCTTCTACCATGAAATGTTGCACCATTCTTGATTCATTCATTTGTCTATCCTTTTACCTTTCTTCTTAAGAGATGCTTAATAAGCAAGTAGTGCATTGAGTTGAGTGCATAGTTTTGCTATATATCGAAGGTCCTTTGACCATTCCGGCATATAAAGATAGCCTTCCAAGTGTGTGTCAATGCATAGTGATATTCTTCATTCAGTATAATCACTTATGCATTTTGATAAAGTGGAATATCTACTCGTGTCTGTGATCCTGTGTGTGAAACATTATTATGGTGAACAACTTTGGATTCTATCGTATTGCCACGCGCGTTTCTTATTTTCACTTTGCTCTATTCGGTTTTCGCCCTCAAAGGCTGTCAGCAATGCTCAGCGCAAACCGCGCCTCATTGTTCTAGAAGCTTCGCGATCATTGTAGATCGTTTTGTTAAGATTGCGCGCAAGACGCGACCACTCGAGATTATTCCAGAGCGTACGCGATGACCAGTGATAAGGCTAGAATGTTCGACGCGTGATGCATAAAAGCCGGCGCGCTCCAACGATGTTCAGTTCATCGACGGCCGACGCTCTGTTCGCCGCTATCAGTCTCACCGTTTATTGCTGTAATCTCACCTTCAGTTTGCCGGCCACAAGTTCGGCCCAAATAAAGTGTCTCATCTTGGACTATTGCCTACTGCCTTCGTCAACGTCACGACCACGTGACATCTGGTGGAGGTGCTGTTCCTTCATGTTCCGGACGCCCCGTCAAGCCGTGAACCGAGCCCAAGTCGCGAGGAAGACATCGACGGCAACCCTGAGCAGCGATCAAGCCGAAGACAACAAGGTCTGCGGCCAGAGTACGGGCCTTTACCTGACAAGACCCGGCGGAACAAGACCCCGACCTCGACCGCAGCGACGATGACAGCCCCTGTGCCGCCTGCACCTATCCTGCTCCGGCAACCCAAGGAGCCGCCTACCTTCCGTGGTTCAGCACTTGAAGACCCGGGAGAGCTGGCTCGAAGCGTACGACCGAGTCGCCGCTTTCAATGCGTGGACCAGCGAAGACAAGCTTCGCCATGTGTACTTCGCCTTGCAAGACGCCGCCCGCACCTCCTGGTTCGAGAACCAAGAGCGAACCCTGACAACGTGGGACACCTTTCGCACAAGGTTCCTGGCTACATTCACGAGCGTCATCCGCAAGGAGAGGGCCGAAGCGCTGCTTGAAACCCGCTCGCAGCTCCCAAACGAAACGTGGTGCTCTTCACAGAAGAGATGACCAGACTCTTCCGCCACGCCGACCCCGAAATGCCGGAAGACAAAAGTTCGGCTTCCTCATGCGAGGAGTAAAGCAGGAGCTGTTCGCGGGTCTGATGCGGAACCCACCGAGCACTGTCCAGGAATTCATCTCCGAAGCGACGACGATTGAAAAGACGCTGGAGATGCGCACCCGGCAATTCAATCGCCGTCGACGCCAGCCTACGCTGACATTCAATCCCTCTGCTCAGACGACCTGCGCGAGACCATAACGGCTGTAGTGCGCGAGGAGCTTCGTCGAATGTTCCCGTCATCCCAGCCGCAGGTTTCCTCGATCGCAGATATTGTTCGAGAGGAAATCCAGCAGTCTTTGGGTACCCCTGAACCGCAACAGCCTCTGCCGCAAGCCATGACCTACGCCGCTGCTGCCCGACGCTACGCTCCCGCTCCACGCCCACGTCAAGACACCGCGCCGCCGCAGTACCGCCGCCGCCAGACGCCGCCCCCCCACCGCCGCCATCTCGCCCCGCCTGCCGGCCAACGGTACACACCGAGGAAGACCGACATCTGGCGAGCCCCCGACCACCGTCCCCTCTGCTACCACTGCGAAGAAGCCGGCCACACGTACCGCCGATGCCAGTACCGTGAGATGGGATTACGAGGCTTTGCCGTCAACGCGCCGTCCACAGCGGGGTGAACGACCACAAGACATCGCCGACTATCTCGCAGGAGCTCAGTGGACACCCCGACGACCATCCCGCCGTCGCCTGGCCGCTACATGTCACCGCACCGCCGGCAGTACACTGGCCCAAACCGGGGCCGGTCGCCTAGCCCGTATCCGGGGAAACTAGGGGCAGCAACCGATGGAGGTGCGGTTGCTGTACGACGAAATGCCGAAGATCCTCCGCGGCCGACGACGACGACAACGCGACGAAACCTGCAGAACATGACGCCAAGCAGACGTAGCCCTGCCGACGAAACGCCGCGGACCGACAAAGACGTGACGACGCAACAAAGAAGCAGCGCAATGAATCGACGTAGCCGTGATCCAATGCCGCGTCCCAACCGCAACGCACGACGACGAAACAGCGACCTCGACGTAATATTCGACGGCCACAACGTCACCGCTCGTCGACACTGGAGCGGACTATTCCGTCGTCAGTGGGCCTTTCGCGACGGGGTTGAAGAAAGTGAAGACTGCTTGGCAAGGCCCTGAAATCCGGACCGCTGGGGGTCATCTAATAACGCCGGCCGGTGTTTGCACAGCAAGAGTCACCATCAATAACCGGACTTATCCCGCCAGCTTTCTAATCCTACAGCACTGCTCCAGGGATGTGATACTTGGGATGGACTTCCTATGCAAACACGGCGCCGTCATCGACCTAAGGTCTGAGTCGATAACACTAACCTCGCAAAAGCGCTGCCTACCCAGACGACGCCAGGGATCCATGCATTGAACGTGATAGAAGAGCACGTCACCGTTCCGCCTCTCTCCAGCGTCATCATTTCCGTCGGCACCGAAAAACCCGCAGATTTCGAAGGCGTTATCGAGGGTGCACAGCACCTGCTTGTAAACCGTCATATTTGCGTCGCACGAGGCGTCCGCCGAGTTGCGTGAAGGGAAAGCAACAGTGATGCTTACGAACTTCAGCAACGAATACAAGCACGTGAGCAAAGGCACGACGGTCGCCACATCGAAGAAATTGTGGAAGCCAGCAACGCTCTCGCCCTCGCCGAGCCTACCGAACATGCTACGACGAACCAAGCCCATGAACTAGCTTTCCACATCAATCCGAGCCTTCCGACGCATAAACAAGAACAGCTCAAAACCCTGCTGTTCCAATACAGGGACTGCTTTTCGTCGTCGTCAAGAGTTCGACAGACCCCAGTCGCACAACACCGCATCATAACAGAGGAAAGTGCCAGGCCACTACGTCAGAGCCCGTACAGAGTTTCGACGCGAGAACGCGAGGCCATAAAGAAACAAGTCGACGAAATGCTACGCGACGACATCATCCAGCCTTCAAAGAGCCCGTGGGCGTCACCCGTGGTGTTAGTGAAGAAAAAGGACGGAACCCTACGCTTCTGCGTCGACTATCGCCGCCTGAACAAAATAACGAAGAAGGACGTGTACCCTCTCCCACGGATTGACGACACCCTGGATCGACTTCACAACGCGAGGTACTTTTCGTCGATGGACCTCAAGACCGGCTATTGGCAAATTGAAGTCGACGAGAGAGACCGAGAGAAGACCGCGTTTATAACACCAGACGGACTCTTCGAGTTCAAGGTCATGCCCTTCGGTCTTTGCTCGGCGCCTGCGACTTTCCAACGGGTTATGGATACAGTACTGGCAGGATTGAAGTGGCAGACTTGCCTGGTGTACCTGGACGACGTCATTGTGTTTGCTTCAAACTTCGACGAACACCTCCGGCGACTTGCCGCAGTACTTCAAGCAATCAAGACCTCCGGCCTCACCTTGAAGCCTGAAAAGTGCCGTTTCGCATACGAGGAGCTCTTGTTCTTGGGTCACGTGATCAGCAAGTCCGGAGTACGCCCCTGACCCTCAGAAGACAGCCGCCATCGCTACATTCCCGCCACCCGCCGACAAGAAGGCCGTCCGTCGATTTCTTGGCCTGTGCGCCTATTACAGGCGGTTCGTCAAAAATTTTGCCCGCATCGCCGAGCCACTCACTAACCTGACCAGAGCCGACGTCGAGTTCAAGTGGCAAACGCCGCAAGAGGAAGCATTTCAAGAACTAAAACGACGCCTGCAAACGCCTCCGTTACTTGCGCATTTCGACGAACACGCCGAAACAGAAGTGCACACCGACGCAAGCAGCGTGGGACTCGGCGCCGTCCTTGTGCAGAGGACGGACGGACTGGAGAGGGTCATCAGTTATGCTAGCCGGTCGCTATTCAGGGCAGAGGCCAACTATTCCACAACAGAAAAGGAGTGCCTCGCCATCATCTGGGCTACGTCAAAGTTTCGCCCCTATCTCTACGGGAGGCCCTTCAAAGTCGTGAGCGACCACCACGCCTTGTGTTGGCTAGCTAACTTGAAGGACCCTTCAGGTCGTCTCGCAAGATGGAGTCTAAGACTTCAAGAATTCGACATTACCGTCGTTTACAAGTCCGGACGAAAGCACTCTGACGCCGACTGCCTGTCTCGCGCCCCCGTCGAGCCGCCACCCCAGGAAGACCAGGACGACGACTACTTCTTGGGAGCCTTAAGCGCTGATGACTTCGCCGAACGACAGCGAACCGATCCGGAACTCAAGGGTCTTGTGGAATACCTCGAGGGCAAGGCCACCGTTGTTCCAAAGGTGTTCAGACGAGGACTGGAGTCGTTTTTCTTGCGGAACGGCGTTCTCCTAAAGAAAAACTTCTCGCCACTTCGGGCCAACTACCTCCTTGTAGTACCTTCCGCGTTACGTCCAGAAGTTCTGGACGCTCTCCATGACGACCCGACTGCTGGACACCTTGGACTTTCCCGCACGCTAGCGAGGATACAAGAAAGGTATTACTGGCCTCGCCTCACTGCCGACGTCACCCACTACGTAAAGACTTGCCGAGATTGTCAGCGACGGAAGACACCTCCGACTAGGCCAGCTGGACTTCTGCAGCCCATCGAGCCACCTCGCCGGCCGTTCCAACAAATCGGCATGGACTTACTGGGGCCCTTCCCGACGTCGAATTCCGGAAATAAATGGATCGTCGTAGCTACTGACTACCTCACCCGCTACGCCGAGACGAGGGCCCTGCCCAAAGGCAGCGCCGCCGAGGTAGCAAAGTTCTTCGTCGAGAACATCGTCCTGCGTCATGGCGCCCCAGAGGTCCTCATTACTGACAGAGGTACGGCCTTTACCGCGGACCTAACTCAGGCGATCTTGGGATACAGCCACACAAGCCACCGCCGGACCACCGCGTACCACCCACAGACCAACGGCCTGACCGAGCGTCTAAATAAGACCATTGCCGACATGCTGGCCATGTACGTCGACGTCGAACACAAGACGTGAGACGCCATCCTTCCGTACGTGACCTTCGCGTACAACACGGCCGTACAAGAAACGACGCAGTTGACGCCATACAAGTTGGTCTACGGACGGAGCCCGGCAACGACGCTCCGACGCCATGTTACCAAACGTGACCGACGAGGAAAACATCGACGTGACCACCTACCTACAGCGCGCCGAAGAAGCACGACAACTCGCCCGCCTACGGATCAAAAACCAGCAGAGGACTGACAGTCGCGGCTACAACCTTCGACGACGCCACACGGAATACCAACCCGGTGACCGTGTATGGGTGTGGACGCCAATACGCCGACGGGGACTCAGTGAGAAGCTTCTTCGACGATACTTTGGACCGTACAGGGTACTTCGACGCCTCGGCGCACTCGACTACGAGGTTGTCCCTGACGGCATTACGAACTCTCAGCGGCGCCGTGCGCGACCTGAAGTCGTCCCATGTCGTGCGCCTGAAACCATATTACGCGCGTTAGTGAATTTGAGGACTGTACTTCTTGCTTTATTATTGTACTTTCTTTATTGCTGTTATTTATTGTTGCATGCATTGGCCACCTCCCCCCGTGTTCTGTTTTAAGCATCGGGACGATGCTTTTTCAGAGGGGGCATTGCCACGCGCGTTTCTTATTTTCACTTTGCTCTATTCGGTTTTCGCCCTCAAAGGCTGTCAGCAACGCTCAGCGCAAACCGCGCCTCATTGTTCTAGAAGCTTCGCGATCATTGTAGATCGTTTTGTTAAGATTGCGCGCAAGACGCGACCACTCGAGATTATTCCAGAGCGTACGCGATGACCAGTGATAAGGCTAGAATGTTCGACGCGTGATGCATAAAAGCCGGCGCGCTCCAACGATGTTCAGTTCATCGACGGCCGACGCTCTGTTCGCCGCTATCAGTCTCACCGTTTATTGCTGTAATCTCACCTTCAGTTTACCGGCCACAAGTTCGGCCCAAATAAAGTGTTTCATCTTGGACTATTGCCTACTGCCTTCGTCAACGTCACGACCACGTGACAGTATGTTATGTTTTCATTGAAGCAGGATAGACATTAATGGGAAAAGTGTAAACTCTGCTAGTAGACATAGAGCAACAATTTATTTTGCAATCCACATTAATGTGCCTTTATTTCTGACCACCGAAAACTTTGATGCCATTTTATCCCTTGTAAATGGTTTTTTTTTAAATATTTTTTTTTATTTCATTTGTTCATACTTAATTTCTGATGCTTTAAATATTGAATTATAAGGTGCGGTTGTTGTGCAGAATTTTGTGCATACTTCTTTGCAAAAAAAAAAAATATGCAATAAATACCTCACTGGGCCTAATCTGGTGCCTAACCTATCAGCATAATATGAAGAAATTTGGCTGTTTGGGCACAGTATTAGAATTCCATCTGTATCACATCCGTGTGCATTCACAGGATCTTTTGGATGTATTAGGCAGAGTATTTATGTACAGAAAGATGGGAACTTTTGTAAAACGTGATGTGTCATTGCACACTTACTGGTGCAGTAACATGGTTTGCAGAGTCGAAGGGGATCGTGTACTTTATTAACAAGTGCAGCAACTTCATTGCTTGGTACTGTAGACAAAGTTGCTTACAATATGTCACACGGTTTTCATTTCCTTATCTTCCTGTGGCTTTGCAGGTTCCTTGTCTTCGGCGTCTCGTGAGCAGTACCATTCAATCGTGTTCGTACAAGGTGGAGTGCATTCCTGTCGTCGGTGCACCTACGTGACCAAGAATAAGGCAAACATGAAAAAGCATATTTGTAAACACACAGGCGAGCGTGCCTTCCAGTGCCACATGTGTCCAGCTGCATTCTCTCAGAAAAGTAATCTCACAGCACACATGCGCACCCACACTGGAGAACGTCCCTTTTCCTGTGACCGCTGCAGCGCATCATTTTCAATGAAATGGAATCTTATTAGACACATGTGCACCCACACTGGTGAGCGTCCCTTTTCCTGTGACCACTGCAATGCATCCTTTTCACGTAAAGACCAACTCATATACCATGTTTCTCGTCATCATGCAAACAAGAAGCCATAACAAGTGAGTGGTCTACAGGCTTTCTTGAAAGAGGAGGAGGTGTGCCGGGGTGGGGAGTTTGTGGACTAGAGGTGACAATGAAAGAGTAGATTGAGATTTGGAGAGTAACTGGTTTGGTTTCGTTGCTCACTAGGGAGAATGAAAGAGTAGATTGAGATCTTAGCTAAGGTAGAATGACCTTAGCTCTTCAATCATTAAACATTCCATCACAATCTCGCCATACCAGAACAAAGCTTTAAAATTTTTATACACAATAATTAACTCCTCCTCCTGCCACAGGACGGACAAGCAATAGATATCCTAAAGTCAAAATGAACGAAAGAACTCTTGCAGAATTGTTGTACAGACTTCTTAAGTAGCACTGTAAAGGTAAAGATGTAGAGCACTCGCGAATTGAAACAGGCTAGTTTAGGGCTAAGTAACGTACATTATTCCGTTTCCACCGTCTTCAGTTCTTGCTATATCGGCGTAATTTCATCTGGAACGCGTAGATCAGAGCCAGCATTCTCTTTAGGGACCAGATTTGTTGCGACATGACGTTGTTTATCTTGAGCAGTTGCGCACACCAGCCGTTATACTAAAAAAATCTGTCTTGTTTGAATCCGTGAGTACTGTACATCCATACATGCGAAACATCTATCCATGCATGTGAACATATAAGTATACATCACTGATACAGTGACATCATTGTGGTATTCAAATAGTAGTTTGTCAAACCTATAGGTAGATAGATTTTTTTTCTATTTTTGAACATGGCAATAAACTTTGATGGCCTTCTCAGCCAAATTGCTATGTTCACAGATTGTGCCCTGTTTAAAGACAGCTACTTGGAATCCCCATTTAATTTGCTTGTCGAGAAGCGCCGTTTCATTGCGTAACCCTTTTATAATCTTCCCGAGGAAACTTAGAGGTGTTAATGTATGGGAAAACAAGCTCCAATATCAGATATTCAATGTCATAGTTCTAAAATCAGATATAAATTTAATTCATCCATGCACCAACTATCTTAGCAATGCAATTTATTTATTAGCACAAAATGTATGCAATTTTTCTCCGAAATTTTAGAGCAATAGTTTTGATTTTTTTTCAAGGAGCAAGTGTGTTTTAGTCACAGCTATTTTGGCACAGCAGAAATGAAAGGTTTTACATGTGCGTTTTGAGACACTCTCATTTAATAGCAGTGCAACTGTTTTTGGCATACATGAAAACTTTTGACTGGACTAATGCACTCAGGTGCAACCGGTGCCTTTTCAGCGCCTCAAACTGTGTCCAGTCAGTTTGAAAGCTTCAAACATTGCCAGTGCCTTCCCACCGACCCTCCATGCTCTGCTTGCTCAATTTCTGTGAAAGCTGCTGTCAAGATCAGAGCCAAGGCCGTATCCAGAGTTTCTACAGCCTGCATGGCATGGCCTGCATGAAAGCATGCTGCAACGTACATTTGTGCTACAGCATACCAATCAACAGTTGCCACAGTTGCGGCCATGTTCATTCTTACGGTTGGCTCGATCAGTGTTGGCAGCATTGTAGCACTCAGGTTCTGTGTTGTCATGGAGGGTATGTTGATGGCTAGTCTCAGGGAGTGTACAATATTTTCTCTTTGAAGTTCATTATGGGACCTCTCACTCAAGCAATGTATGGGGACTATCTTCAATGAATTTATATCTCTCAAGGTTTTTACTAAATCTAGTAAGTACGTGAACTTGGCCAAGCTTGTTTTTTTTGCTGTAAAAAAGAAAAAGCAGTGAAGCGTAAATGCCTTTCTGTGTTTCATTTTGTGTTATTTATCTCTTTGTTTATTTACAATGTCCCTATGTGATCACCATTATTCTGACACATTTTTTTCACCATTGCACAGTTTTACATGGCTGTAGGCATCTGGGTGCCTTGTTTACGGCTGCAATGACTATTAGTTATTTCTGGAACTGGAGTGATAACTTGGACTCTAACTGTGCCTTTACTCCTGATGAAACTATACATTCTCATTAAGGTTGTGTCAAACAAAGAAATGAGCCCTCAATATTTGCACGCTTCATTGATTGTTGCATATTAGTTATTACAACACTTAGTATTGTCACTTTGATTTTACACTGCTTTATGTAAATAATGATTTTAAAGTAAGTGTACAATGTGTAGCTTGTGTAATTTCATTATGCATTTCACCTTCTAAAGCCTTTGTGTATATCCCCTTTGGGTGCATATTATGATGCACTGTCTATAAATGTGTCAAATTCACATAACATAATTCCAAAGTACTCAGTGTTACATTACAAGAAAGAAAATGAAGCAATGTGTTGTTTTGTGTAAGTTTCAGTCATTAATTGGTAATGGCATGTAATTAAATATCTGATTATTCTGCAGTCACCTTCCATTTTGACATGAAGAGAAATAAATCGTAGGCTCCAAATGTGTGCGCAAGTAGTTTTTGCCTGTATTCATTTTGGGAACAGAAAAGTAGTACTTTTGACTTAGCTCCTGGAGTGCGGCACGTCAAACGATCCATCGAACACCACAGTGCCTTCACCAAAGTGATAGGTTACAGTCGTATATAGCACATTTAAGTCAAGTCAAGACATCATGGAGAAGCTTCAGTTCATCCAATGAGCAATGTTAACGAAAACTCTAATTGTGCTTTCACTCTTAGTGCATTCATATGTGCGAGACACACTGCCCTACATAGTGTGCTTACAAATCATTTGAAATAATGAGTTTCTTTTAAACTCTACTGTCGTTTACCTTAGCTCAGAGTGTCTATTATTGTGTTCGCTCATTAAGCACAACATCGCAGTTGGCTGCATGCAACAGTATTATTTTAGTTTTGATTCACAAGCAATTGATGGCACTTTATGTACATTCCTTACTCATTGACACACTAGCCTTCTTTTTGTCCTCATGAGCAGAGCAGCTAGGTACCTAGATGGAATTGTTGTGACCACATTGTCACCCAATGTGTTCTAATGAATGAATGTGCAACAAATGTGGAAATATGTGGACTGTTTCCACTTGAAATAGTCTCAGGATGTAAAGTGTTCCTTTTGTTCGATAGCGTACCTTTAGTTGCATTAATATTACATATTTAGGATTGCAAGGAAAAGGAGAATTGGGGTATTTTATCATTTTAAGTGTGGGCTACTGTGCTGCTGCTTCACAATGCAATTTAACATTGCATTTATGCTTATCAATTTCACTGACATGTCAGCAAAGTGTGGTATTGCAGTCTTTTACATTATGACCTTCAGGGATGATGCAGCCATTTCATTTCAGCAAACGTGTTTTATGTAGCTGTGTTCTGTGAGGATGCCATGAAAGCATAGTTTTAATGCTCTGTTTGTAGGCACCATCATTTGCTTGGCTGCTATGTCATGTATTTAATATTGATGTTATATTATGTTTTTTTTTTTAGTTGTATTTCTGTGCCTGTATGTATATGTATTGTCTATTAATCCATATTATTCAAGCTCCGGCTATAAGTCAGACCTGGATAATCTGTAACATCACAGCAGTCTGAAACCCCCCAGCTTTGTCATCGTGCGAATAAACATGTTTTGAAACTATGTGTGCATGCACAGAGTGCCCAAGCTAAGGTTAGCCATCCTATAGGTACAAGAAAAGCTTCTAGATTTAGTCTGGTGATACATTTGCTTTGGACAACAATTCATTGTTTGTGCCAGAGGGACTTGCGTGTAACAATAGACTGAGAAGAGAAAGAATTATTTATGGCTTTTGCCTTCATGTAGTCTTAGGCAAATCCATGAGACACTGTGTGACTTTTTTACTTGCATAGGACGCGATGTTTCGTGCATGGAAAATGCTGATCTTTTGTTTACAACTAAAGGCACCAGTGCAGACGCCGGAATTTCCACGAAACGAGCTCTTGTACATTATTGTGTTAATAGGGATGTTTGTATTGGTTGGAGTAGTAACGGGTCAAAAGTTGAAAGGCCAGTAAAAAGACACAGTGCCTTTGTTTTCTATGTTGTTCTAATACTGGTGGTTTGTTTTTTGTGCTGTTTTAAACTAAGACAGCACAGCACCAACCTCCCTAAGCTTCCACGTTTGTGTACGTTCACGGCAGCAATCGCACAAAATGAAACATACGAGTGGAAAGGAGAGAACAGCAGCCAACACAGTCTCGCAGATGGTGTTTATTACAGATCAATGGACAGGTGATAAAGGACAACACTCATGTCGTCTTAATGCCTCTGCACGCAGAATTGAATTTCACAAATAATGCACTACAAGGTTTCTCAAATATTTTAAGTCCACACCAACCTAATATTTGCCTTTAGTGCCTTTTCAGTTACAGCAAGGGCATTTTACAGCTAAAGCTGTTATGAGATCACAACAAGGGTGCTGTAGTTGTCCACTGCCGCCACCGGTGTCCATAATCACTATCACGTGAAATAAGAAAAAAAAAAAAAACTGAATAAGAAAAAATGTCCCAAATGGAACTAGGTTCGAACCTGGGTCCTCTTCGCGGCAGCTTAATATTCTACCTCAAAGCCATCCCTGTGCGCCGCAACTCCTGCGCACAGAAACCCTATGCAAGCGTTGCTGGGAAGGAACCGCGTTAATATGCGCAATATAGCTTGGTAGAAGAGCAAAATAACAACCAGGCATCGCAGAAATTAAATTGTGTAACCAGGTGTCACACAATATGAATTGCGTAACGAGTGGGTTGTTGAATGCTTCCAACCTATTACAAAGGGCTCATCATTGTTATCAGCCACCGCATCAACTTATTTCGTAGCGGGTACCTTGGAAGCGTACTTGTATTAGTAGCCCCAAGAGAATTGGCAACAGGTTCTAGAAATGGCACTCTTCCAGGTTTCGCTGTGACTGTTCTGCGCTTTCCGCACAGGCCTGGCATTTTTTTCTGTGGTTGTAACGAAATATAACATATTGCAAAGAAATTTCACTGTTTCAGTATAGTATCAGAATTGCATCAAAACTTGACCTCTGTGTATAAGCAGCAGGTGTTCGCATGCAGTATAAAGTATAGTAATTATGTACAGAGACATGGGCACTCATGGGAGGCATCACTGCATCTTTGCAGACATCATTGGGTCATTGCATGCCAAATTTATCAATTACTTGGCTTACAAGTGCAGGAACCATTCTCGCCTGCCTGGTGCTGCAGTCTGATTCCATGTAGCATATGACACAGTATGCATTGCTTTCCTGTTCTCGCGGTGGATTTGCTTGTTCCTTGCCTTTGGCATCCCTGGAGGAGTACGATTCACTTGTGCCCGTAGAAGGTGGACTGCATTCTTGCTGGCAGTGCACCTGTGTGACCAAGGACAAAACAAACATGAAAAGATACCTCTGTCTACATACAGGTGAACACGCCTTCTAGTGCCACCTGTGTCGAGTTGCGTTCACTAACGAAGAGAATGCATTTTATCACCATAGCTATCGTATCACAGCAGTGGTGGTAAGACGGTAGAGCCTCTTCTGCAGGAGTCACGTTATGCTATCTTCAGTGTTACTAGTCACTGACCAGTGTTTCTGTTTGGGACAGAAGCATCCTACCCTGGTGCTCATTAGTGTAGGTACTTAATTAGAGTACATGGCTTTTACTGTGTAATCTGTTATGAGCAGACTGCAGTACCTGATTTTGGCGACCGTATCTTCTGACGTCGGCGTCTGGCACAGCTATGACACAGGAAAAAAACAGTGTGGTATATAAATTTCTAGTTACTCACTGGCTCAATTCTCACATGTGTGTTCTCATTGAAGTGCAGCACTTTATTATTACTAGGACTCATGGAAAAGAACCTCTAAATATGCTGCAAAATGTAAAATATTTTACGTTTAATTTCCTGGAATCTAAGGTCACTGCTTTCATTTTTATTAGGGGTGTGCGAATATTCGAAATTTTGAATACCTTTCGAATATTTTTTGCTTTTCGATTCAATTCACCCTGCAATTTAACTATCCGAACTTCCCGAGGACAAATACAGTCAACGTCCGACTGGCAGTGAACCCTGCAGATTTTCTTCACCCCCACCCCACTTCCGTATTGCGGCAAAGCTGCCTTTTAGGCTCTGCTATGGTCTGAAATGCATTGACTCAAGACAATGCTGGTTCCAACATGGAGATGATAGATGTGG
>JALIZH010000378.1:0-19042 GCA_030522465.1 Rhipicephalus appendiculatus
AAGAAGGCAAACATAGCAGAACTTTGTAGTCATCTTCAATAAGTTGCAGAGCAATCACAGAGAGAAGATGCGCCATGGATCCTTCATGAATTCAACGTAAAAGTTACCAATGAAGCAACGCCAGGTGTTATACGAAAATTAAAATTTCGTTACAGCCTTGAATCTTGCAATAACCCGTTCAAATTTTGTTCTGCAAACAATCTCTTCGTAACACCTTCTTAAGGTAACACCTGCACCGCCAATACATTTGGACACCCCATGGTTATCCGCTCTATAATAAACTGTGAAACACTTCTTGGGGCTACTAGTGAAATAGACCATGAATTATGTGGGAATCACGCCTATCGCGCGGCTGGCCTGACACATGCTGCGCACCAGTGCTGCGCGTGGCCCACTCACGGGCCTTATAGGCGGCAGCCGTGGCACGGCCCGGACAGTCGGTGACGGAACGCTGTGTGCGCGGGAGGGGTGTGCCCCCTGGGGCCAAGGTTATGGGCGAGTGCGTTTGCCCACGTTATTGTACCATGTAGCTTTGGCATAGTTTCGTTAGTGCTATTAAACGTTTATTTTTGAGTTCAACCGGCCAGCATCATTTCCTTGACAGCACGGCGGCGCGAGCCCTTGAATTACTAACAGCTTAAGTGCGCATTACACAGCGCAACACTTAGTTTAGGCACTGCAGTTATAATTTTTTTCTGTATGTCCTCTGAATATAACAATGCTGTGTACAGTAGATGTCAAAGTTTGGATCGTTAAAATGTGCTACCCAATAATCTGTGCACTGGTGTAAAAACCTTATTACCGGAGATGCCAAAAAACACACCTTGTGAAAGGAAAAAGAGTGACGAAAACCTGTGCCTTTTAAAGGACGGAGCATAGAGCACAGAAGTGGGCTGGCTAAATCTAAGGAATACACGGCACAAGAAGGGCGCTAAGCACCAACTTTTCAAGCAAATTGAAGTCGAAAAAAACGACTTCTTAAAGGCATAATGTAGAGGAATGGAGGAGCAGACTTTCAGTGAAGAACAAAGGGCCTCATCAGCTATGTAAATCACGGGAACTTATTAAAAAAATTTCAAAGTAGTGTTTAATACACAAGCATCTCACTATTTGGGAAGACAAAACGAAAAAAAAATGGCAGGAATGCACGAAATATGTACTTAAACAAAAAAATTCATAAAGTTGTACTCAACGTGAAAGCTTCAGGAAGTGTAGATCAGTGATACCCCTGCGCTTCAGCGACGCTGGCGTTCACGCACAAGCGCGCTACGTTCTAAATGCGCAGCCTCCTCGGCGTCTATGGCAGGAAAGAAAACCTTCATTTGTGATGCTGTGGCACCCTCTCCCTTCCTTCTTACCTTCCACCTCCCCATCACATGCATTTGGCACCCCTTGCTCTATTAGTGGAGGCGCTGAGTAACCGAGTCATCGTCTACCGGGCGCGCCTCTCTTGCGTGCTAGAACACTCGAAGTGCGCTTACATGCTAGGACTCTCGAAATGCCGGCGGTATCCTAATAGGTTTCGCTTTCGGTGCTCTGCGAAAACACCACGCGAAAGCCCTCCTGGGCGTTTGTTTGAGTACTTCGGAAACTGAGGAAGTTTTTTACAGTAAAAATAATAAACTTCAATAAAAGAACGCACAGAATTGTTTACAGGCGCTACCTATTTACAGAATGTGTTGTGTGAGCGCGCATTGCGCGTGATCACCGTGATGAAGTATTCCAAGACAAGATTGTTGCGTGCAAGGCACGCGATCCCCGAGGCCGATTTATGTGACATACACTCTTACAGTCCTCTGTCTGTGTAAATAAATGGGACATACCAGAATGAAACCTCAATTAAACGATGGCGCGAATGCACCATATGAGCATTAATAACTGTACGCTCAAGTAAGCGCTGTTGCGCGGACGTACTCAAAGCCTTTCGAAAATTACTTCTTAGGAACTTTAAAGGAACTGGCACCTAAAGCGGCATAACTCCGCGTTCCTAAAGTTGGGAACGCAGAGTTATGGCCACACTCTAGCCACCATAGCCACGCGAGCACTCGCGCATCGCAGCGCTATTTTTGGTATGGATGGAGGCTATGAGCGAAAGCGACGCTGGGGGTAAGGTCGTCACCTGGCAGTGTGTTAATGAGTCGACAAAACTGCACCTTTCCTATTCGAAACGCGCCGAATGGGACGGACTCGTAGAAACGACGCTTTGAAGGAACTAATCGTGGGTTTCACGGTCATGATTCATTATTTCACTTTAGCACGAGCACTGTGAGAGGACAGTGGTAGATATAAAAGGCGCGTTTGTAAATCCCATAGAGTATGTGACCGTGACGCAGTGGATAGCGTACCCGGCATCTCTTGTCGCGAACCAAGAGGTCGTGGGTTCGACTCACATTGGCGGAACTTTTTTCTTTATCTTCTGATCATGTGTATTTTTTCGACGTCATTTCCGTGACGGCAATACGTCACTCCAGTCTTGGTAGACCCCGACATAAAACACTTTCATGTTAAAATGCGTAAAAACGGGATGTCGCTGCAGCAGCCGACGTTTCGACAAGCGGTCTCGTTTTCTCCAAGTCTGCACCTTCACTTTGTGGCTTTGGAGAAGACAAGTCCGCCTGTCGAAAAGGCGGCAGCTCCAGCGACATCCTGTTCTCACACATTTTTCATCTCTTCAACATGGCCCAAGAATTTTTCGATATGCGTGAACATTTCTATATGCTAGAATATTTCAATATGCACGAGAAAAGATCAATGAAATTTTATATAAATCGAACAAGTATTGCCCCCTCTGTGCCAGTGGTGTTCTATAGTGGTGGCTAATACTGGCTAGCAGTGCCTAACGTTCGCTGTCACCTAGTGCAGGCTAATGTCAAAGTCAATCTTGCATGGTACGACAAGTTTTAATGGTCATGTTTTATTTTTCAGACCCATACGGTTGTGAAATGTACATACCAGACAGCAAAGTTGATAATGGTCCTTCAGATAGCTGCCAAACATTTTTCAAAAAATCGTTGTAAATCAACAACAGTCTATCAGACATACAAGGATGCAAAGACATGCAAAACCAAGAAGCGCCTTCGAGATACACAAGATATAGAGCCCATCTAAAGAAATCACTTCTTCGGTGTTTCATCAACGGCCAATAAATTGAAGAACCCAGCACTGATAGCTCTTTAACCTATTAGCAAACGACAAAACGTGCACGCACATCTGGTCGAATAGCATTTTGACTGAATACGTTACCGATGCTCCTGCTGTACATAGCAGTTTCCTTACAGCAGGGCTCTCGAACACGCCACCCACACACCTTCTACTGGCGGGCGGGCCCGTACATGACTGCCTTTGTCACATATCTTGCGTGAAACCCCCCGCGTGCTCACATTACTGTGCAACACAATCTGTATATTTCAGAATCGGCGTCCAGATTTGAGCAACTTTCAAGATTGGAATTGATATGTCAATCGAGTCTTGAGACCCGATTCCTTGCAGAATGGCCCTTGTACGTTCGAAATATGGGAAAGGCCTCGTTTCAATAGCAACGTTAGCAGCCATTTTGTTCGATGCTCCCCTCGTCCGCTCCAACCTTCGTCACCAGTATCGAGGCGCAAACGTGATGAAATGTCGTGCCGGCGACCCGCGAGCTGAGGTGAGTTTGAAGCCTCTGCGGTTCAGACACATTTGTTTGAAATACGATTGCGCCATTTGCTATTAGGGGGAGCGCATTGTAGCCAAGGAAGAACTGCATATATGCGTACCATGTGGCGCAGGCAGCATGGAGTCATGCTGAAATGAAAAATTGGGGGACCCTTAATCTTCGCCTTTAAGAGTTGAACGCGATAGCGATATCCTGTCCCGAGTGCCTACATCAACCACTTAGTGCATACTTGCTATGCACACTACGTGGTGTTAAGGGAATACGCGCAGTAAGGTGTGTGCCGTTTGTAATGGGTGGCCGGCTTTAAACTATGAAATCGTAATGATAGTCACATATTCTGACGCCCGTTGGCAATGTACGCTTGTACCACGCAATATTCCTGGGTTATTGCATGTTATATTGTGACGCCTATATAAAGGACGCTTGCGTTTGCGAAGCATGAAAGTTATTTTCATTGCATTTCCAAGCAGAGGAAGTTAAGTGGATGTGTGGTAGAACACCTGCTTGCCACGCAGACGGCCCGGGTTCGATCCTCACTCGGACCCGGAAATTTTTATTATTTATTTTATTTGCATCTTTCTCGATTTTTCGGTCACGGACAAGATGATGATTTTTCGCTCACAACCAACGACGCCGACGCCGACACCGACGCCGGAATTTCTGCGAAACGAGCTCTTTAACGCTATCGCGTTAAAAGGTGTTAATGTTCTCATTTCCAAGCACCTTCCAGTATTCACTAATGGGGATGGACCAAGAGGCAGACGATTTTACAATATTTTCAAGAAATTAGGCATCGCATACAGAATTAAATGGAATGCTGCCCTCGTGAAAAAAAATGAAATTTAAAAATGTGGTGAATGATGCAAGTTTTTCTACAAAGAACTAATATTACTTTGGATGTTATTATTACAAGAAAGGTTCAAACTAATGCCCCACTCTTCGGCCAAGTTGAAACATCAGCAAAAATATTGCGGGAGAGCAATGAATGCCAAGGTTATATAAGGCCAAGTACGACATTTGCCTCAAAAATTGCCGACGATGCCTATAATTTAGTTGATTTCTCCTGAAGACCTTAGCACGCCATCCGACAGAAGGTGTCAGCGCAGTGCGTTCGAGGTTCGCAATAAACGCACGATACTTCAGAAATTTGGTGGGCTCTAGAACATGACGACAGAAGCAAGGGTGGCCGCCTTTGCTCGTCTTCTGCTGCGAGCGATGCGGTCCAAGAGCCTCGTAATACCGCTGGCTTGATATTCGCAAAGGTGCGCGCTAGATTCCCCATTTTCTGGACCCGCATACCTAAAATTCGAACCTACGCTACGGTCCTCATCGCAAGCCTTCTAGTATAAACTGGAGCTCTCGAGATCTGTTTGCTCGGTTGCACGTAGGTCTCACATGGATAGATGCCAATATCGCTGCTGAACCTGTCAAGTCCATTATCTTCATGTGACTGTCTCTATTGTGTATGGCTCATTGCAGTACGTCCTGCCTACTTCCGTATGAGCCCGTACTTACCCAGCAGGAAACCTCATTTGCGTAAATGGTCAGCCCCAACTCGGGTTTATCCTGTAGGTAAAGGACTAATAAAGGTTGCTGAAAAGCGCGATTGCTGGCTTTTAGTCTATAATAGGTGAAAAGTTAAATCAGCTTGCCAGGTGGCCACCATACTTGGTTGGATTCGAAGCAGTGCGTGGTAGTATTTGAATTAAATGAGCATGCTAAAACATCACGCTTACAAATGTGTATAGCTGCTTGTTGAGGCACATGACTCCTGTCGTTAAAAATAATTCAAACCTTATCGCAGCGGATTTTATTTGTTGATACTTTTAAATCAAGAACATTCTTTGCATTTTCACTAAACAAGTAGTTACGTTAATTTACGGTAAAATAACAAGTCAAAAAGTATAGAGCATACTTGGAATCAGGTCATTCATTTGTTCTTCAAAGAAAAGCATATTGGGCGAGTTTGTGTTTGGGCATTAATGTCGTCGCGAATAGGGCTACGAAACAGCATAACAAAAGGTAAAAATGGAGGGCAATTTTCTAGGGTTCGTTCCTTTGTTTGACACAGTATTTCTGACGGCTGCACTATACGCCGTTATCTGATGGTTTTCAATAAGGAAAACAGGAACACTTGCACCTCTGTTCGTCATTTCCTTTCTGTTGTTCCGTTTCGTCGCACTACTTACGATTAAAGTATTTCAGTATTTCGTCAGAAATTGCGCCCATTTATATATTATGTTGCGCCCATATATATATGGGAGAGGGACGGAGGGGGAGAGAGAGACAGGAAGCTGCGCTATACGCCGTTAGCCTCGCAAGTTCACTAAAAATGTTCACGCGCACTGTAACCTACATAAAACTCCATTGCCCCACTTCCAATAACTAACACATACCTTGCTCAGAATTGCTATAGTTCTTACCGTGTATATTTATGACTCATTTAACTTTGGCCTTTATTTTACAGGATCAGCGCGTCACACACGAAACATGCCAAGAGCAAAAAAATATACAGAAATCTTTCATCATCGCCCGGTTAAGAGACCTGCGGGCTGACAGAGTGATAATTGATAGAGTGGCTAAGCAGCATACGCGCTCATAACTCTTTTATCCTACTTGTATCAAACCCAGCGACGACTGTTAGGAGGCGCTGGCGCGGTTCGCGGTCGACTGCTCCACCGCTCTTAACAAGTGTGATTCCATCTGTGCTACGTCTATGCCGTGTGCGCTGTTTTCCTGGTCGACTACCTTCCCAAAGTGCAAGGACAAAGCATTTTTTTTATTTATAGACATCTTAGATGATCAATCCCGCGGTATTGTGTCATGGTGGAGCGCTGTGTACCTGCCTCCACTGCCTTTCACGAATATATAGGAGTTAAGACAATAGCCATACCCGTTATAAAGAAACTTGAAGTTTGCTCTATGTTTCGTAGATCGGTCTAATACGAATATTATTGGCGGTCTCACCTAGCGTCAGCATTCCAAAATGTTCAATACGCGCCACTTGTGATGTCCGTTTGCTACTTCAATGGCCTTATAGAAGCGTGCAAGAGGTGTAGTCATATGTGACTGAAAGCTTGGCTATTCAGTTTGTAGTTGAAGGTAAAAATCAGTTAGCAGACAACGCACCCCACACAGCTACTCCACATCGTCTTTTCTTTATGTGTACATCACGTTTAAGCTGGTTATTCACCTTGAACACCTCAGCAACCTGCATCTCCAGTGTCGTGGCGGCTACAGCGAAGATTATGGCGAAACAGCGCAAATGACCGGATTTGAACATTACTGAGGGGTGTCTTATGGAGTCCGCGCCTTCTAATGTCTACAGAAAATAACTCTTACGGCACAATTGGTGAATCTGAGCTTCTTCTCGAAAACAGCGGATAAGAGTGTACAGCACTGCGCCCACGAAAGAAGTGTTCTTCGAACATTCTATAATTGCACAGCTGGCTACGTCTTTTTTATATATTCAATCGTGTATCGCCAGATTTCGTCACAATTTAGCGCTTTCGTAAGCTCCGCCTAAAATAACGCAGTCTGTACTTCTCTTCAATTCATAATCAATAAGCAACAAAATGTACCCAAGCCATGTTCACTGATTAAGAATGGTAAGTTCATCACTATATACCAGCGAGCATAATATGCATGGCGCCATAATTAACAATGGGATGAACTCAGTGCTCTCAAAACCAAGTGTTCCGTTAATCATGAAGATGTTTGCCTCGCCGCCGGTCTCGTGCAAATGCAGTAAAAATACTCCTATATGTAGAATAAAACGGTTGGTCACTCCATGCACAGAAGACATTAACGAGTTTCCCATTCTTCATTATTTAGGCCATTCAAACTATGAGCACCATCGCTACCTTAGCACAAACGACCCAATAATTGATGATGGTAGGAAATAGTGGGCATCTTTCTATTCATTCATGACAAAGGAGCTGGCGCCTGATTCAGTCACATGCGAAGAAATTGTAAAGGAGGATCACAACTTTCTAGAAATTTGGAGGCGAAATCCTAGAAATGGCCTATAGTGATGTGTGACGAGGCTCTGAGATCATGTGCACTTGCAAAGGCCATAGCAGCAGGGCCGGTGTGGACCACGCGCGTGACAATTTTTTTATTGCCCTAACTGCGCTGCTACTCACACGAGCTGCGCAAAGACGAAGCGAACAAAGCGGACGCGAAGCTGGCGTGTTCCCGTGTCTTCTTTATCCTTATTGTCATAGAAATTATTCGGACACTCGAGGCACATTTCGGTGTCGCCATGTTCAGTATAAAGTCCAAGTTAGCATTCAAGAACCACGGTGAAGAATACGGAGAGGGAAATCACGGTGGGTAAGAGGGAGCGCATGGTTTCACCACTGGGCTCCATGGCAATGCTCACAGAAAGTGCGTATATCAGAACCATATGAATCCGTTGCACCCACAGTGTAAAACCAATGTAAAAAGAGTTAGTCACACCCCTTAAAACCATCGTGAGCAGCGCAACGGGAAAGGACAACAGAAAGTAACAGACGAGCACAGGCGAAATCCTCCTGTGCTTGTCGGTTCTTTTCTTTTGTCCTGTCTTGTGGCGCTACTCGCGATTTCTATGTCACAGCACCAACTCGCCGAACAGTGAACTCCTTTAAAGTATATTCCACACCACCTGATCATTTGATTCTTTTACAGTAAAAAGAGAACACTTTGTATGCTGGCGTCTTCGACGTTCCAGATGTTGGAGCGAAAGCCTTCTGTAAAACGACATGAAAAGCCGACATGGAGAATTGCACACGTTGGGAAAATTGGGTATTTGTGAATATATCATTCCAAACAAATGTTTCAGTGCTCGCGCAACGCGCCTTTAAGAGGCCGCTAAGATTCTGACGAAGGCTTTAAAAAAGACGCCATGCCTATGCCACCCGAACACAGAGTTCTACGGAACGCCGCCATAGAATAAAACTCTACGATAATGCATCATTTAAACATCTCCCCAAAAGGGATTCTCCACCTGTCAGCCCCGCTGGTCACTTCACAGAGTGGAATGGCCTTCAGATTTTAACGCGATAGCGTTATAGAGCTCGTTTCGCAGAAATTCCGGCGTCGGCGGTGGCGTCGTTGGTTGTGAGCGAAAAATCATCATCTTGTCCGTGACCGAAAAATCGAGAAAGATTCAAATAAAATAAGTAATAAAAAATTCCGGGTCCGAGTGAGGATCGAACCTAGGCCGTCTGCGTGGCAAGCAGGTGTTCTACCACTGAGCCACGCTTCTGCTTGGAATTACATTGAAAATAACTTCCTCTGCTTGGAAATGGAGTGAAAATAACCTTCGTGCTTTACAAACACACGCGTCCGGTATACAGGCGTCACAATACAACATGTTATATCGCAGTAATATAGCGTGGTACAAGCGTACATTGCCATCGGGCGTCAGAACATGGGAATATCATGACGAAAACGTGGTTCAAAGCCAGCCACCCATTACAAAAGGCACACACGTTACTGCGCGTTTTCCCTTAAGACCAGATAGGGGGTGCATAGCAAGTTCGAAGAGATTCCCCGCTCATAATTGCCCGTGGTGTAAAGCACGCTACCTATTACATAGTATGCACTAAGGGATTGAAGTACGCACTAGGTACAGGATATCGATATCACGTTCAACTCTTAAAGGCGAAGCTTAAGGGTCTCCCAATTTTTTTACTACGTCCTACTTGTTATAGCATCGTACATGGGCTGTCAATATGTAATTGAATGCTTGGCTATTCGGTACATGGCTGACGGTCAATAACCAGTTAAAAGTCAATGTACAGAGGCGTCCACTTCCACCTTAAACACCGCACCGTGCGGCCAGCGCTCCGCGGAGCGCCGCTCGCGGGCGCTTGGGTAACTAGCGCGCAAGCGCAGTGAGAGCTGTAGGTGGGGCCTTCGCCGCGTCGTCTGCTAAAGCGCGGCGGCTCCGCTGAATCGCGCTTGCTTTGCGGTGGAGCCAACTTCACTCTTGCTATGCGCACGCCAATCGAGATCAGGTGCGGTTTCTTGGGAAGCGCAGCGACTGCGCCTCGTTCCTTCCAGCTTTTGCTCTTCGTGCTTTCTGTTTTGTGTATGCGATCTTACAAGTAATAAACATTGGCCCTTGTATGAGTAAAATTTCGAAAGCCGCCCTGACACTCCCACAACTAAGCTACACAGCTTTGTGCCGAACACTTAGAATATTCCCGCAGCTCACGCGATTGTTTTCATGAGCTGGAAGTTTGTCGACACAAGATCGATCACAATAAAAAAAAAAAGATAAGTATGACTACGCTGCGAATTCAAGGCTCACAGAAAACCTTTCGCGTCGTGCTGAAGTTTTGAGCCAAGAAAGATATAAAGTGATACGCGGACCTGGGGTAGCCTAGCGATAAAAAAGGTGTGAAGTTTCATTCAGCGCCTGCTTACAGAGTAAAGATTTGTCAGCGGCGCTGTACTGATTGCTTGGATGAGTTAAGCTAAAAACACGTTTAGAACGATTCTTAATTTGTTTGCATGAATGGTACAAAGAAACGCGGTTAGAAATGAGTAGAAAATTGGGGCGGCGTATTGGCGAGCTAAATTCGCTAGCGCATGAAGGCAGAGGAGCTGATAACACCCGAATGTTAGGTAACTTCTCTGAAATTGGCAAACTGCTCACGTCCTTTTGTTTGAAGTTGAGTAACGAATCGAAGCTTTTAAAAGTTGTTATGTCAGACCTTACCTTGTATTTTTATCGCCAATGTTGCGACGCCTAACTTTTAGGCTGATTAAAAACAATCGCGTGAGCAGCGGGTATATTCTCACTGTTCGTCACAACGCAGCTGAGTAGCTTAGTTGTGGGAGTGTCAGGGCGGCTTAGAAATTTTACTCATAGAAGGGCCAAGGTTTTTTTACTTGTAAGATCGCATACACAAGGGCGAGAGAAAATACGAGGAGCAAAAGCTGGAACGAACGAGGCGCAGTCGCTGCGCTTCTCGAGAACCGCACCTGATCTCGATTGGCCTGCGCATAGCAAGAGCGAAGTTGGCTTCACCGCAAAGCAAGCGCGATTCAGCGGAGCCGCCGCGCTTTAGCAGACGACGCGGCGAAGGCCCCACCTACAGCTCTCACTGCGCTTGCGCGCTAGTTACCCAAGCGCCCGCGAGCGGCGCTCCGCGGAGCGCTGGCCGCACGGTGCGGTGTTTAAGGTGGAAGTGGACGCCTCTGTACGCAAGGCAGGAAAAGAGTGTTCTACACTCGCCCTAATGGCAACTGGCGGCGCTGACTGACGCTCCCACTGTTAAATGCACATATATATTCTATACAGTGGACCGCCAGCGTAGCTCAGTGGTAAAGCATCAGACGCGTTATTCGAAGGTCGCAGGTTCGGCCCCTGCTAATGGCAAGTTATCTTTTCGTCCACTTTTCTGTCTTCACATTTAATTCTAATAACATCCCCTATACTTTCCTTGGCATCATTGTCTGTTAGTTCTCATTATATTGTGTCTAACAAAGAAAACGATCGAGCCCTTAAATTTACACTTCTTTCCTTCATTGATATTAAAATGTGTGTCTTCCGTAATCAAAACTTCAGTTACATTTAACGATGAGATGAGTGATTGTTACCAGTACGGAGCTTTTCATTATATCGTGGAATAGCTTTAAAAACCGTATCGGATACACAGAGAAAATAAAAAATTACAAGAAAAAGAGGTGCATTTGCCAAGTCTATAAACCAGCTATGAGAGCGAATATGAAAGGCAATTTTCGCAACATCCTGACTTATGCATGTTTACACCCACACGACGTTTATCATGCTCGAACTTCACAACAAAGTATCAGGTAAGACAGCAATTATATGCAATTTTACATCGACAGTTGTAGCAATTGTGATATCCGCTGTTTGACTATCAGACTACGTGGCAACCAACAGCACAAGCGGTAAATGTCCTGTTTTTTGTTTGTTTGTTTATGGCAAATTTGGAACATGAACTATCCCACCATTCTAAGCAAATGAACCGATCCATAAAACTGATATGCAGTCTCGATGTCTAGCACTGTATTTTAGCTTCTTGAAAGGCACTGGACCTACCCAGCATTGGGAAAACTTCATGTGATTCAGCCGAAAAACAACTCTTCTATGCACTCATGTTAAGTGCGACGCAGCTCTACTGATTTTACTATTTTCTTTTTCTTTGTTCTATCTCTTTTCTTCGATTTCATCGTGTATTCAAAGTGCATTAACCGCATCTAGTATCTTATGGTGCATCAATACACACTTGTACGATACCTCACGTGTATGTTTTCCTGATACTGTACTACTGCTTCTAAATTGTCATTACTATCAATCTCCATAACGTCACGCTATTCTGTTCGCAATAATGACGTCTTCAGAGCGCTTATCACGTGAGTCTGTGGACGGCAGACATGCACGTTTCACTTGAACAATTTCAAACTAAGGTAACCAACTCTCGGTCTAAATAATGTCAATGAGACTTCGTGAAATTGTTCTCTGTAAACAGGTACGTAGTATATCAGTTCATATGGCGGCTGTGTATACGCGTTTTGTTAGTGCGCAGCACCCGTAACGAAAGACGCTTGATGACTCGGTGATTGAATGGCTTGCGAGTGCAGCTGTCACTTCAACTATGTCGACATTGGTTGTCTGAAAAAGCGAAACGATCAGCTTATGGGCGCTCGTCAATAGAAAATGTACAGTCTCCAACTAAGTCGGAGCAATATAAGTCGTACGCTCAACCATATTTTGCCGCAGCCACTCTATCCTGTCACCGCCCTTGGCGCTGTTTATTAGTTAAGTTAAAGCACACAGAAACCACGAGGAGGTAGTCTAGAACCGCAAGGTGCGCTGGCAGGGGGCTCTGCTCAGCACCGCATTAGAATAACATCTGTGAGCCGTCCAGCGAGCCGAGAAAGCCGTCCGAGCCCAGGGGCTCCCGGCTGATACCTAGGCCGGGGCTGAGGCCCGCCCCGAATCAACTTCGTTGGACTTTATAAATAAAGTTATCTCGTCATCAACAGCAGCAGCAGCTGTGGTTTTCGCTCCAGTGAACCATGCCTTTTGTAACATTGCATTGAAGATGCCGCCAGTGGTCATTATGGCAAGCACGCTCTCAAACGTTGCTTCGCAGACTGTCAATGTGTGATAAAAGAATAAACACTTATAGATATGCCTTGCATTGGCGTTCTCGAGACTGCCGCGCTGAAGCACCGACAAGGTGGGGCGGCAAGTTTCTGCTGTGAGGTTAACGTTAACAGTAAACTGAATTATAGTTATTTCATTATTCCTGCACACAGGCCAAAAACGTTCCAGTGGCGTTACCAAGTTGAAACAGCTTAATCGCCAAGCGATCATGCTTGTTGACGTCATCAAAGCCTCCATATTGTAGTGCCAGTACGTTAAGAACCTGAGTCTATGACGTCACGTGCAAGCTATCAATTAGCCTTTAAATATAGACAACATGATCCTGAAAGGCCTTTTTAATATATTGTTGGCATGGGACTCTAAATATGGCAGATGAGCGCTGCGTAAGCGATTGCAATGCCCAGCGGCACAAGAAAAACAGACACGATGGCACAATTAGAGGACTCTCTTTGAACCCAGTGTTATTTCGAGCAATTCCCGTATTGTAGGATCAAGTGAAGTACGAAGACCATAAAATTTTATTGCCTTTCTTTATTCACAGAGTAGCTGTGAATAAAGAAAGGAGCACAAATGAAATATCATTACGGGCTATGTATATGATATAATACGTGAATGGCACTAGAGACACCTTCCCGACTCATCGCAACAGTGTCTAAACCGGACGAACAGATCAGAACAGGTAAACACCATATAGAAAATACACTTATGCATTAAGAACATAAATCAAAGGCTCAGCAGCCTAGAAAGTTCATAAGTTTGCACATTTATATAATCACCGTAGTCAACATGCCTTCTAAGCGATATGGGTCATTATGGACTTACGTTTCTCGTACTGTTTCCGTCAATTTCTGCTTTTAAGTTCTTCTGCGCAGCCCTAGCCGGAAAAAGTCACCGTAGACGAAAAAAAAGCAATTACAAGAATGTGCAAGCGCTGCTCAAGTCTAGAAAATATCAACTTCGTTATTATATTGCATCAGTTTTCCATGTGATCGGAAAGATTAAGTTGAAGCCACTGCTGGGTATGTTTCTCTGTGTGGTAGTTATTTAGATAAAGATCACGACCCTTACACCCTGTGGAGATGGTTCACCAGCGAAGCTCGAAGGGGTGGCCCCGTAGGTTATCACTGGGTTTATCACGGAGCCATTCCGCTCTGTGGAGGTGAATGACGGGCGAATCTGTGTAGCGCACGGCTCAGAGGTAACGCTGAATTTTGATGAAAGGTACAGAAAGTTCGTTTTGGGTGTACCGTATGCTCCGTTTAAAGTTTTCCATTCGAGGTGCATGCGTCTTTTTACAGCGACACGCGTCATCGTTTGCCTTGCCGCATGCACTTGGCGTTTCCTACGTGATCTTGAGGAGCGATTGGAACAGTACAAGTATTTTTGCGGCATTCTCCGTTTCGCGTCACTTTGGTGTATCAGTGGTGGATAGTGGGGCTTGTCCAATTTTTGTGGTACATACCGACGTTAAGGATTACCTGCCTACGGATAGTCGTTTCGCCTAGGCTTAAACACCTTGGCTGTAATAATAATAAACAAACAGTTCTAAACAAAGTCCCAAGAGCTAGCTTGGCACCCGCTATAGCATTTCAAGACTGGTAGAAACTATTCCCGACGTCGTGCATGTGCAAACCGCGATTTCCGGGGCCAATTTTTCCGACAGCTGCTAGAAGAATCTTCCTCAATCATGAAACACGTGAGAATGTCGCATTCTGAATTTGAATTAATGCGCACAATCTTTTTTAAGGGGATATCGAGTGTACTGACGCTTACGTTCACATTCTTGTGGCTTCTTGTGCATATTGCTTTTTTTCTCTTTTTTTTTTTTATTTAGTAATACTGTCAGTCCCGTCAGGGGATTTTTGCAGGAGTGGGTTTAAAGTCTACAAACGTTGTGGTACACATTATACATTATATAAGGTTACCAAAATAATGATAACAAATGACAATCGCAAATGACCTATGTTATTAAGGAGTGCAAGGAAGATAATGCAAGATTGCTTTCTCTCAGTTACATATGAAACACTGCAAAAGGACATAATACAAAAAAGGAAGAGAAAGGCAAGCACATGACATTTAAAACTGATAACAACTCTTCCATGTTAAATCGAAATATCAAATATAGAGGTAAGAAGGACAATGACAAACGCAACAGTGATAACGTCGCTAATGTGTTGCTAACAGTACGGTTTGGCCGGCAAGCTCAACAAGTTTGTCAAGAGTGGGCTGTGCGACCACCGTCTCCGATAAAAAGTTCCACTCCCGAACAGCCCGCGGAAAGAATGAAAAAATCCACACATCTCCACGAAGTAAATCATGACGAGTGGGCGAAGCTCTGGGTATCGTATCGGTGAGTAACCGTACGTTACCCGATCGTTGCCCCATATAATGTAAATTGAGTGACATGAAGTGACATAGCAGGAGGAGGAGGAGGAAGAGGAAGGAAAGGCAGGAAGGTCAACCAGACGAGCGTCCGGTTTGCTATCCTACACTGGGGTAAGGGGAATGAGGGATTAAAAGATAGGGAGATAGAAAGAAAGGAACATAAAAAAAACACGTGAGCTTTTAACTAGACTGCTGCGTTCGATAGTAGCGAACGCAGGACTCCAGGCGTATCCCGTTTCACTGTACATCGCCGGGACTTGGTGCCTACTGAAGGCCTGCAAGCACTGGACATAGAACATCCAGTACCTGTTGTACGGACTCAGCATGCGGTGACTTAAGCCTGCCGACGAACACTCGAAGTGTGTCTAACAGTGATTGAATAACAATCAGGATTGATCTGTCTTCTTCTGGCAACTTGTCAATCGGAGACTCCGGGTTTACTATTGCCGAGGTGCACTGTGAATCCTCATGTCGCTGCGACCTCGGCAGCGGAGGCCAAGCTGCCTCAGTAGTGTCCATGCCATCCACGGTGTTCTGGTTTGCACCGGCCGTCGCTGATGCGTGTGGCTGCGGCTTCGGCACTGTAGGCCAAGTGGTATCCACAGCAACCATGCCTTTCATTGCATTCTGTTTCATGCCAGCCGTGTAGAGTCCGGGTGGCAGAGGAGGTGGTGAAACAGGGCGTCGAATGGGCGCTGCGGATGTAGAGGCATTGCATTTCTCTGACGCACTTCGGCGCCGACGGCGCCGCTTTCTGACGGTTGCGGAGGCGTCGCGATGCGATGAATGGTCTCTCGCCATTTGCCTCAATACAGCTATCTCTCGTTTCATTTTTGGGCAATCTATTAGTCGACGACAAAGCTAGGTCCTAAGGTCCATAATGTCTACGTTGAAGTCACCGACTAGTGTAAAGGGTTTCTGCTTGTCGGTGTTTTATATTGTTTTTCACAATTATGATTTCACGTTTGTCTATTGTAAACTTTTTTTATTCACATACACACATACGTTTTAACTATAGCAACGGTTTTCTATATACATTGACGGCGGACAGTGAGAGTCGACGACAAAGCTAGGTCCTAAGGTCTATGATGTTTACGTTGAAGTCGCCGACTAGTACAAAGGGTTTGTGCTTGTAGGTGTTTTATATTGTTATGTCACAATTATGATTGATATTAGTCTATCGTTTAACCTTTTTTGTGTCTCAGATACGTTTCGACTATAGCCGTGAAAACGGACACCGTGGACGGACAAGCCTCGCCCTTAAAGGCTAACTCCGGCGATTTTTTGACCGTGTCAGGGTAATGGTGCTTTTATGTTCCTCAGACACTCTGGTCACGCGCCCGATAGCTGAAATGCTCAGCAAATTCGAAAATAATTTTTAATAAGCAAAAAGGCGCCATACCGAAACCGAAACCCAACCGAGTGTACTGTCTACGTATGACGTAGTAGTTTGTTACGAACCGGAAGTCGTGCAAGGCATGCTGGTCCCGCCGGCATGGAATATCACACGCTCCTCCACAGAGAACAGAAAATCGCGCGCCAAACCAGCGAAGAGCCGGCCAAGCACCGTCGCCTTGTGGCCAGCACAATATACGCTATAGCGGCCAAAGTTAGCGAACCCATCGGCTGCGTCACTTCCGTCGACCGGCAAACCAACACGTCACACACGCAATGTTGCCAATAATTGTGGGAAGCCGGGTGGGCGTTTGCAGACAATCTTTAAAATTCATTTGCAAGCAATCAGCGCATCTCTCAAGCTTGAAATTTGGCATAAATGACGGAAATGTGCAAAGGAACGTACCCAGCGAATTTCTTTGAGATCCATTGACCTCGAAAAATCGCCGGAGTTGGCGTCTAAGGTGCTTCGTCCCTAAAACTAAACGCATTGTTGGCGCAAAAGTACTTTTGTTTTGTAAGGTGATGCTTATGACGGGTATTTCTGAAAGCAACTCGGCAAGTCTACGTTGCAATAAAAAAAAGCTCGGTTATGAAACTGCCAGTTAACTAATCTGATGACGTACATTTAGTTAACAATTTGTTAATGCAGTACAGCGAAATAATGAAGAAATAACCAGAACAAAAGCGGAAGAATACAGTTGCCACATGAACAAGATGTACATGGACAAAATTCATTAGTAAGAGTGATGCCCCCACATTTAATTATAAGAGAAAATTTATTTACAGAAAAGCAGAGAGGTCGGCCTGAGCGATAGTTTGCTCTGGTCTGCTGCTCTACACTGGGGAAGGAGGATAGGGAAACGACAGAGTAATGAATGACGATGGTAAGTTAAGAAGGTGAGAATATAGTCCCGTTACGTTGGGGCAACTCTAAAGAAGTACATCAAGTTGAGTAACTTGTAGGAAGGCTATACGACCACTCCTATAATCACATCTGCGCTGTTGACATGAGGCCAAGGATCTGAAACAACCTCATCGGTCAATGGCCTGCTAGGACATTGTTCACTCGAGGAAATCAGTTTTTGACGTTCCCGTGCGTACGCTAGACAGGTGCAAAATGTATGTTCAAGTGGTTCTGGTAATTGACAGTAAGCACGATTGGAACCTGCGCAACTGCAGCCGATCATGTGGGCAAAACGTAAGGCCACACCAAGACGAATCCGTTGGTTCATACATGTGATGTTTCGCTAAAGTTTGTGAGGCATGCGGAACCTCATTTCCAGATCCGACGTATGCAGTCGCCGGTGCCGTCATTCTCGTTTGTTCCGGTGTTCTAATGTGCAGTGGCGCATTACGCGCTAACGCAAGGCGTTATTGCCTTATCTTGAAAACGTAATGAGGACTTCCGGGGCCTTGTTTACAGCTATTTTCGCTTCAGCGTCAACCTATTCATTCCCCATTACGCCACAGTGAGCAGGTATCCACTGGAATGTGGCATGGTCATTTTTCCCGGCAACGTCGAGAAGCTCTGCAATTTCTATGGATAAAGCAGAATACGGGCCTTGCATCATGACGCAATCGATTGTTTGAAGAGCAGCTTTGGCATCGCAGAATATTGTCTATCTACGAGCGGGCTCGGCGGTAAGGAATCGTAGTGCCTCCCGGATAGTGAAAGTTCTGCAGCAGTTCATGAGATCTCGTTGGCTACTTTAAACCGTCGAGTGATAGTCATTTGTGGGATGACAAAGGCTGCAGGGGGGGGGGGATATACATGGTGGCAGATCCATCGATGTACACGTGCACAGTACCACCGTACGTTGTACAAATGGGATGTAGGGTCAGTTATTTGAGGCCAGTCAATGCAGCAAGGGACTTCTTCGTAATCCCAAGAATCATAAGACTAAAAGGCGGTTTAGGCAGGGCCCACGGAGGTGTGCGAGGAACACATGGGGGAGGGAATCTTGATTGTATAACATTTGAGTACCACCATAATACTATTGAATAACTGCCGCCGGGGTGGATGTCAGGGAGTGGTGATATGGTATGCTGCTCGTGTCGAGTCAACAGGCGAAGATGAACTCGAAGAGGCTCGCGCAGCACCGGCGATGCACTCACTGCTTGATGTGCTGCGTGGTAGGCGCAAGCATGTCTGCAGTCCTTGAGCTTGGATGCTTTCTCGCGTACTCACACAACTAGGTCTCAAGTTTAAAAGCACCGATATGCTGTGTCGTAGATATCCTACGAATAAAGATTGGTGCAGTTGTAGGAGAGATGCCTCCGACAGTCCCCATCTTGTTACTGCTACAACCCAAAGAACATCGACAAAACTCTTCAGCTTTGACTTCAGTGCAGCGATGTGTTTTGACCACAATAGTTCCCGGTCAATGATTACACCAAGAAATTTATGGTGTGCTACAGCATGAATCTCAGTTCCATTAACGATTATCGGATACCTTGTCATTTGTTTGTGC